>JAJOZX010007997.1:37500-42500 GCA_023014485.1 Bathynomus jamesi | reverse complement strand
GCACAGTGTAAATACACACAATATCCAACAGTAATTACTGTACTCAGCACTTTGCTATCAGCAAAGTACCAGTTTGTTTTAGTACTACGAGGTAATTAAAGAACGGGGTCCCAGAAACAATGCTTCAAAAATAATTAGTCATATTTTTCTTATTATTATTTAATATATAATACAGTGTATATATGGTACTAATTGTAATGTACAGACCCCCAAACACGCCAACCTCAAAATTCTCTGATTCCATTACAGAGGTAAGAAACGGTAAAAGATCTACACTCTCCAACCCCAAATATTTTTCTCTGTGGTGATTTTAATTTTCCATTCATGAAATATAATAGGATAGGAATACCAGGAAGACCAGGAGCAGGTAAAAATGCTACGAGCTCTAGCTGGTGAATTTATGTTAACGCAAGAAATAACAGAACACACAAGAAAAAACAATTGCCTAGATTTGGTGTTCACAAACAACAGCAACCTAATTGATAATGTAGAAATATCCCCAACTGTAATATCGGATCACAACATTAGTGAAATAACAACCAATGTAAAAGCAAGAGGAAAGGAAAGAACACGAACAACAGAAAGAAGCAAATTAGAATTTTTAAATTTTCACTCCAAAGCTATAAACTGGGAAGATGTTGCATCCAGCATGGAAGTAATAGATTGGAAATCCATCTTCGAGGCCAAGACAACAAAAGAGATGCTAATGACCTTAGAGGAGAAGACGCTGGAAATTGTGGAAAGACATGTCCCAAAAATACAACACAGGGGAAAGAGAAGCAGGTTCGAGAGACAAAAGAGGGCATTGTTCCGAAAGAGAAAAAGAGTGACTGCAAAATTAAGTAACTGTAAAGATAACAACATCAGAAAAATATTAAATGATAAACTGCAGAGTATCGATTGCGTCATACAGGAACTAATTGAGAAGCATACAGAAAAAGAAGGCGGCGACGCTATAGAGGCGATAAAGGCTAACTCAAAGTACTTTCTATAATTTCGCAAAAAGGAAGTCGAAAAACCATGCGACTATTGGATGTTTGAAAAACGAAGACAGTGCTTTATCTGACGATCTAACAGAAGTATCCGAACTATTAAGAGTTCAGTACGAATCATCTTTCAGTATCCCAAAAACTGACAAACTGATATGCGATAGAAACGCGTTCTTTGAAGAAGAACTACAAGGGGAAAGTATAACGAACTTCAACTTTACGACAGATGATATTACACAAGCTATAGGGAAACTAAAAACACACTCAGCGACAGAACCGGACAAATGGAATGCCACACTGATTAAAAGCTGCAAGAATGCAATCGCTGAGCCCCTATATTGGAGATGGAGACGATCACTAGACACGGGAGAAGTACTGGGCATCCTGAAGAGCGCGAACATAGTCCCAATATATAAAGGAGGAGATCGATCCGAGGCCAAAAACTATAGGCCAGTGTCGCTTACATCTCATCTCACTAAAATATTTGAAAGGATAGTTAAACAGAAAATCTATGGCTTTTTGGAAACTCCGAAAAAATTAAATGATAACCAACATGGGTTTCGGTCAGGCAGATCATGCCTATCACAACTAATGGAACACTACAACAACATTATTGATTCACTTGAAAGTAATGAAAACTATGATGTACTATACACAGACTTTGCTAAAGTGTTCGACAAGTGTGACCATGGAATCATAATACATAAACTGAAATATATGGGAATAACAGGAAAAGTAGGAAAATGGATATATAATTTCCTTAGTGAGCGGTGGCAAGTCGTTACAGTACAAGGAGTATCTTCATCAAACTCAGAGGTCCTCAGCTCAGTACCACAAGGAACAGTATTAGCTCCACTACTCTTCATAATCATGCTAACTGACATAGATGAGGATGTTACCAGAGACAACACAGTAACATCCTTTGCGGATGACACAAAGATCAGTAGAAAAATAAGAAACCCAGAAGATATAGGATCTCGACAAACAGACATGAACAGAATCTACAAGTGGACGGAAGACAACAATATGAAGTTTAACACTGAGAAATTTCAGCTATTACGGTATGGAAAAAGAGAAGACCGAAAATCCATGGAATATTATACCCCAAATGGACAGGAAATTCAGAGAAATTCCAGAGCAAAAGATTTAGGGGTTGTAATGACTGATGATGCGAAATTTGAAACACAAAATAGATAGCAGTAAACAGAGCAAAGAGAATAACTGGGCAGATACTGAGAACCTTTAAACGAAGGGATAGGAATATAGTGATTCTTCTACTGAAAACATTGATCATACCCAAATTGGAATACTGATCAGTCCTAACATACCCATATAAAAAAGAAGACATTAGACAACTAGAAGAGATTCAGAGAAACTTCACAGCCAAGATCAACGGGTGCAAAGAACTAAACTACTGGGAAAGGTTACGCGAATTAAACCTATATTCACTGGAAAGGAGGCGAGAGAGAGACACCATTATTTACACTTAGAAAATAATGGAGAAACTAGTCCCTAATCTTACTCTGAACCCTGTAACTCCCCAAACAACGGCGGAAAGTAGAAAAGGAAGACTGTGTCGTGTTCCCAAATTAAAAGCCAGACAGGGAACATCCTTAACCCTGAAAGAAAATAGTTTTGTTGTGAGAGGACCAAAACTGTTTAATCAGCTGCCCAAAGACCTAAGGAACACGATTGGTGTTGCAGTGGACATCTTCAAAGAAGATTAGACGCCTGGCTGAGAACAATCCCCGATGAGCCGGGCGTACCTGGCTATGTGAGGTGGAGAGTACAAGAAACCAACTCACTACTTCACCATGCCAACTCGAGAGAGCGACAAGCTTGACCTTCGTGAAATGAGGAATCATCACACACAACATTTGAAAGGTTGAAAGGTATATAGTGTATATATATTTTTTTTTTTTTACATTTACAAACTGTTCAAATTTAGAACACTTTAACATTATAGCCTTCTCCAAACAAAGCGTCGCTGACTGCAGCTAATAACTTAATTTTGGTTTCATCTGACCAAACGACCTCCTCCCACATCTGTTAAGAGTTATCGAGTTGCTTCTTAGCAAAGTGTAGCCAATCCTTGATTTACTTAGTATTCATAAGTGGCTTTCTCTTTGGAACTCGCCCACGAAAGCCTATGCAAGGAATACTCTACACGAGTGGAAGAACACCATACCCATGGTGAAGCATGGAATTGGAGGTGTCATGTTCTTAAGTTGCTTTTCATCGGCGGCAGAAAATGGACACCTTGTTCATTTTTAATGAAGGATGGATGCAACCAAATATATCAATATTTTAGGATATTCTTATTCCTTCTGCGAGACATCTCGTCCTTGAACGTGAATTTATATTCCAACAGAACAACGACCCACATCACACAGATAAGAAAAATTGGAATTACACAGAAAAAAAGCTATAAACGTTCTGGAATGGCCAAGTCAAAGGCCAGACTTAAATCCTATTGAGCAACTCTGGCATGAATTAAAGATTTCGGTCCTTTCAGCCTTGAGAAATTTTTGTCAAGAATAGGGTAGAATTTCCCATCAAAAATGTGAAAAAGCGTATAGACACATATATAGATCGCCTTTCAGGTGTTATGTCGGCTGGATTAGGCCTACCTCTACGAAGTACTAATATGGGGGGTATGACTACATTTATAATACGGTATTTTACATTGATGCTAATTATGGCTAATTATTTTTGTAATTTCGGAGTAAGCTTTCAAATATATCAAATACAACACGTTTCTTTTTATACGTAACCTATTTGCAAAGAGGCTCGTTCCTAAAACATATGCGAGAAATATCTAACAAATTTGGGATATGAATAATTTTGCAGGGCACTATTTTTTTTTTATGAAGGAATGATGGGCCATGGGCGAGTGCCTGTAAAAGCGCCTCCCCCCCCCCCCTATAGAAGAAGAAGAGAGCCAAAATCAAGGTTATATATATATATATATATATATATATATATATATATACATATATATATAAAATTTTGAGATGTAGACAATGCTCTAACCGGTGGAGTAAATGTACGTAACTTACCTTCTATTTTCCTATCTTTTATTATCTTATTCTTGTATTTCTTATTCTTTATTCTCTTATTTAATCTCTTAAGTAAAAGAAATAAAATAAATCATTAAAAATACGTGAAAACACATAAATAAATGTATGCGAACAAACATCCGATTTCGACACCATAAAAAGTTTATAAAAACAAACTTTCTTTTGATCTCATTCTTAAGGGAAATGCATGTAAGCTTTTTCCCAATACTTCCTACAATTTATTTTACGTTTCAAAACTTAAAAAAAAAAAAAAAAATCTGTAGATGCGAAAAAAAGGTCACGTTTGATAGTGGTATGTTGTAGACGTTTGTTCCACGCTTTTCTCCAGGTGAAAAATTAAATATACAAACGCACGCATACGTGCACACTGCACACACACACACACACACACACAGTGTCTTGGCGGGGTTTTATTTGGCTATAACTTTTTTGTTTGGGGATTAAATAAAAAAAGGTTTATAACACTTGAAAATAAGCACACCGGACAAAAAATTAGTCACCCCTCTCAGAATGTACCTAATAACGTGTGACGGCGCCTCTGGCCTTGATAACCGCACGAATCCGGCGAGGCAGAGACTCTACGAGGTTGTGCATGTACTGAACATCGATTTGCTGCCACTCGTTCATCAGCCGGTCCCGAAGTTCCGCCAGAGTCCGTGGGTGTCTATTCCTGCGCTTCACTTTCTGTTTCCAGCCTGAACAACACCTTCGACGCATTCAGGATTAAAGGCTTCATTGGACCTGTGATGTACTCGTCGCCTCCCATCATTGGAGAACAAACAAAAACGGGACTCATCGGACCAAATTACACGTTTCCAATCTGCCGCAGTCCAGTTTTTGTGCCTCTGAGCTCATTTATAACGTGCCAATTTGTGACTTGCTGTTAACAGCGGCCTCTTCCGTGGTACCCTGCTCCAGATGTCCATCGCAT
>JAJOZX010007997.1:0-35000 GCA_023014485.1 Bathynomus jamesi | reverse complement strand
AATCGTGTTAAATTCTGCAATGTTCATTTCCTTTATACATTCTCTCTTCGTTGTAAAAGATGAAGTCATGACTTGCTTAACACTTAATTTTAAATTTTAAGCATTTAATTTTGGCTCATATGCATGTTTAATTGTAATTAATAATAAAATACATATTTCAATTTCCATTTTTATTAACTAAAAATGGAAATAATAACATCAGATATGTCAATATGCGGTTTAAAATAAAAATATGGCTTCATCTTCAAATATCTTGCTTATCTGTCTAGACATTGCTCCAGCTAAAATATTTACCTTATCTTTAAATATTTTGCAAAATAATTCAGCCTATTGAGAATAAAAATAAAACAGGTCAGCATTAAATAATAATGATGTCATTAAATTTTAGATATATAAACATGTAGAATTTCTCCAGTGTTTATTCTGATTTGTCTGTCTGCCTTAGAGGCTGAGCATTACCTGTAACATTTTAGCAGTAAACTACAGTGAGAGAATATCTTTGTTTTCTTCGAGTCTTGTTTTCTTCAGAGAACTTAGTCTTAAAATAGAGAAAAATAATTTCCCGATATGCTACAAGAAGAATAGGAACCCTTAGAGAATTTAGTATGTTTCACAGAATCATCCGGTCCCCTACAAGAAGAAATCGGAGAGTAGTATAAGAGAAACTACTGTGATTCCCTACACGGTACCAGCTACTCCAAGGAAACAAATCCGTTGCTGCCACCTAACCAGAACACCCGTCATCCTCGAACCGCCCAAGGCCATAGACGGAAGGGTTAACATATATATATATATATATATATATATATATACACTGCATATAATGATGGTGGTAGTATAGTGGTTAGTATCGTTGACTACAAATCCACCGGCCCGGGTTTCGAAACCCGATGACGACAGGCCAAACCCAGCTGTTCTTCCTTTTATACAATAAAAATTTGTTGGTAGATAAATGGGTACCCTGGGTAGCCTAGTGGCTAAGACGCTGGGTTGATGATCGGGAGGTGGTGAGATCGAGTCCGGGCGACGACTCTGTAATTTCTGACTGCCTGTGGTGGGGCGTGGTTGGGATTCCACATTGAACTATAGGTGGAGTGACAAGCTTGACCTCCGACAGAATGAACAATTCGGGCGGAAGCAAAACCAAGGTAACCAAGGTGTGTGTGTATATATATATATATATATATAGTACCGTGCAAAAGTCAGAGACCACTGTCGCTCTGATAACTATTAGATAATCTGTCATATGGAAATTGGTTTTGATACTAAAATACATATTAACTAGAACCTCTGGTTCATATTAACGTATAACTAAGTTATTACTTAAGTGTATAAAGTTGTATAAGCTGGATGACCCTCTAGTCTGCATAAATTGGACTTGAGGGTTCATTCATTATATTACTTATAACGCATGTGTTTAAAGATCGATCTAGCGAATTATTAATGATGGATCTGCAGTAAATGCTCCTAAGCTGCTGTTATATTAATATTTACAATTAAAATTATTGACATATTCACTTAAATTCTGAAAAACAAATTTATCCAAAACGTTTCTCATTATAATCCTAACTCATGCTCTTTTTTCTTTCACAAGCTTAAGAAATGACGAAAAGTACAATTTCTGATGAGATTAGATATAAAATAATACATTTGCATGGTGAGGGACTGAGTCAAAGAAAAATAAGTGAATCTACAGGTCTTTCCAAAACTGGTGTAAAGAAATTCTCGGCTCGTCATAGATCAAATGGAACCCCAGCTGATCGTCCTAGATCAGGGAGGCCCTCTAAGCTTTCTCCGTCTGATCTACAATATCTAAAGATTACTTCCCTTCGAGACAGACGCAATTCCAGCACTTCACTTGCAACAGATCGTCAGCCAGACTCTGTACTGAACGGACGCATTTCCTGAGCTCTCTGATTTTGCATCTACTTTTGTATATTGCTGAGAATTTTACTTTTGGATAGTTTTGAATTTTATATATACTTGCGTTTAAATTTACGTTGTTATAGTTAAGTAATTGAATATTAGTGGTTTTTAGCGATTTAGAAGTTTTCATAGCGTGCCGGTTTAATTTAACTTATACCTGTGACTGTTTAAACTAATTTTTAACCGCGCGATGCCGTCGCAGAAAGCGTCGTGTGTTAAGTGTAGGGTAAACCGGTGGTATTCGGAATTTAAGGATTATAACGGCGGTCCAGTGGCGATTACCGATAGATCAGTTTGTTTCTTTTGCGAGTTCATGGGGGAATTAGTTGACATAAAACGCAGTGTACGTGAGGTAGCGGAAAGACTTGCAACGCTTGATGAGGGCAGGGGTAGGGCTACGGTTGACGTAGGCCGAACCAATACTAACGTTGAAGACGTTAGTAATTTGAAGGGTGAGGTGCGTAACCTAGTTTCTAGTTTAGGTAGCTTGTCGGGAAGGTTGGATAGAGTTGAGGAAGGGTTAAGGTTAGTCCGAGAGTAGTAGATAGCGAGGGATTTAGAGAGGTTAAGGGTGGAGCTAGGCCGCGTACGTTAGGTGATAGGAATCCCCCCCTATCGAGGTTTCGAACCCTTTCGCCCATTTGGAAAGGGACGTGAATGAGGGGGAAACTATTTTAATCGGGGACTCTTTAGTGCGCCACATGGACAAAGAGTTCGTTAAACGGCATCCAACCAAGAGGAGGAGGGTCTGTCTCCCAGGGGCCAGGGTTGACAGAGTTAGAGACGAAGTGGATAGGGTTGACGTTGCCTCCCGTCACTCAATGTTGACGATGGTAGGAGGCAACGACTCGTATAGGCCCGATACGAGAGTGCCTGACCTTTTGGAGAGATATAGGGGGTTAATTAGGTCCCTGAAGGCGAGGTCAGATAGGTCTTTAGTTCTAGGTATTACCCCTAGGCACGGGTTGGGTCTTAGGATTACGTCAAAAACAATATTTTTGAATAATAAATTAGAAGAGATTTGTGCTGAAGAAAATGTACCCTCCGTAAAGCTGTGGTCCGAATTCAGTGATCCTAGCCTTTTTATAAAAGATGGGGTGCATTTTAATGAAATAGGTAATGCTAGGCTAGGTAGGATAATAGACGAAAACGTGCGAAAGCTGTATAGGTCGAAGCCTTCTTTAAACGTTGTGGGTCCAGGAAACGCGGGCCCGACGTGATAAATAGTTTAAAACGCGGGCCCGTGGTAAAAAATAACTTAAACGTCTTTTATTGTAACGCGCGTAGTATTAGAAATAAATTAAATGAATTTAAGGCGATAATTTATTCCGGCAACTATGATATAGTTGCTATCACTGAAACTTGGTTAAATACCGTGACTCGGGACTTGTAGGGGAACTTGATATACCGGGTTTTAAACTCTCTACTAATGATAGGTTACATAGGTTTGGTGGAGGCGTTTTGCTGTACATTCGTAATTCCCTTAGGGTTATCGAGGTTAAGTTAGATTTTCCGGCAGCAATTAATGCGATATGTGTTGAAGTTAGGGCGCGTAGTATTAGTTTTAATTTTGTTGTTGTTTATAGACCTCCCGTTCAACCCCTCGATACAGATGCTAGATTTTACTCACTTCTTGGTAATTTTATTGACAATCGGAATAGTATAATTGTCGGAGACTTTAACTGCCCTAATGTTAATTACGAGAATTTTACTGGTAATGAGGAGGGTTTGAGATTGGTTGAGTTTATGGACGATAACTTTTTACGACAGTTAGTTACCGAACCAACGCGCGGTGACAATATTTTAGATTTGGTGATGACGAACGGCGAGAATATAGTCGAAGGGTTAGAAGTAGGCGAGAGTTTAGGATGTAGTGATCATCAAATTCTTAGGTTTAAGTTATTGATAGAAAACACTAAGGATAGTAACATAATAGAAGTCCCTGATTTTCGTAGGGCTAATTTTGATAGTTTTGCTGATAGGATGAGAATAGTGGACTGGGATAACTTATTTATGGGCAATGACACAAATTTCCGTTGGGTGGCGTTTAAAGAAAGTTTTAGGAATATTGAAAGGGAGTTTATTCCTCGTAGGCCCAAGCGCGCTAGAAATCGTGGTAGGCCGAAGTGGTGGACTAGGGAAATAGAGTTTATAAACGAGCGTAATAGAGCGTATAGACTTAGTAAGCGCAATGGCCAGGTAGCTAACTTTAATAGATATATCGAGCTTAGACGTCAGGTTAAAAGATCAGTTAGGAATGCTAAGCGTAATTTAGAGATACTTATAGCTGCGGATAGTAAACATAATCCAAAAAAGTTTTTTGAATACGTAAATAATCGTAAGCCGGTAAAAGATAACATAGGCCCTCTAGTGGATGTTAATGGCGCTTTGGCTTCTGACGCTCAGGCGATGGCGGGTATTTTCAATAACTTTTTTGCGACAGTTTTTACCGTAGAAGACGTAAATAATGTCCCCGACGTGGACGATATCGTTCCATTTAGTAGCGAGACTATTTTGGATGAAATAACTGTTTACGAGGCTGAGATTGCGCATTATATCGATAGGCTAAACGTTAGCAAGGCTCCAGGCCCTGACACTTTTTATCCCAGACATTTGAAAGATTTGAAAGATTTGAAAGAAGTTATCGTAGGCCCCTTAACGAAGATTTTTCGTTAGAATTTTATAACGAAATAGTGCGGGAATACGATAGGCATAGAGCAGCTGACATTATTTATTTAGATTTTAAAAAGGCGTTCGATACAGTTCCGCATAGGAGACTAATTGCGAAGGTCAAAGCGCACGGTATACGCGGTCAGGTAGCTAACTGGTTAGAAGAATGGCTTCGTGCTAGGAGACAGAGGGTCGTAGTTAATGGTAGTGAATCGGGGTGGTTAGATGTAGGTAGCGGTGTCCCACAGGGTTCAGTGTTAGGCCCATTGCTATTCGTAATTTACATTAACGACATAGATGTAGGATTGACTAGTAACGTGTCAAAATTCGCGGACGATACTAAAATAGGCGGTAAGGTCGTTAACGAGGACGATAGAAATAGGATCCAAGACGATGTAAATAGGATTATGGAGTGGACAGATAAGTGGCAGATGCAATTTAACATAGATAAATGTAAAGTTTTGCATATAGGTTCTCGCAACAATAATTACACGTACACGATGGATAATAGGGAGTTAGCGAGCGTTGACGAGGAAGTAGATTTAGGCGTACGCGTATCTAAGGATTTAAAGGTTAGGAACCAGTGCCTGGAGTCTTGCGCAAAAGCTAATAGGATGTTAGGCTTCATAGCGCGTAATTTCGAATTTAAATCGAAGGATATTATATTGCCCCTGTACAAGTCCCTAGTCAGGCCTCATTTAGAATATGCCGTTCAGTTTTGGTGCCCGTACTTGCGTGAGGATATTGATAGGTTAGAAAGGGTTCAGCGTCGTGCCACGAAACTTATTCCGTCATTGCGCAATAAGCCTTATGAAGATAGGATTAAAGAGTTAGACCTGTATTCACTCAAAGCTAGAAGATTAAGGGGGGAGCTTATTGAAGTTTTCAAAATCATTAATAACATCGATAACGTAAATTTTGACATTGTTCACTTTCGATAATAGTAATACTCGCAATAATGGATTTAAGTTGCGTGGCAGACGTTTCATTACTAATATCGCTAAAAACTTCTTTACGTTTAAAGTAATTGATAAATGGAATAATCTTCCCGCGTCAGTCGTTCATTCTACCAGCGTTAATATGTTTAAGAACCGTCTTGACAGACATTTTAAAGGTATTAACGTTGTTTAATTTAAATAACAACAAAGTTAGTAACAGAAGCTCTGGTGGTGGTGCTCGGGGATGAGCCTGTTGACGATGAATGCCAGCTTGTGACATGCCAGCGTGTGATGCCAGCAATAAAATTATTAAAAAAAAAAAAAAAAAAAAAAAAAATTAGACTAACACGAATGTAGATGTAGCTCATAGCGTAAACTAACCCACTTTTTGTTTAACTTTACCTACTTTTTTTTTTTTTTTATCCTCCTTACTTTGCATGTCTCTAACTCTTTTCTTGCATGTTTGTAGTTTGCATGGTATGACAGTGAGTTAAGACTGTGTTTGCATGGTTTGTAAGCGTTCTTATTTTACTTCTTTTCATCTTTCACCCCTCTCCTATTCTCTCCGACTATTTTTCTGACTTGTCGGCAGTGGCCGGCGGATGATGATGGTGAGACACTTTTCCTCTTTTTCTGAATGAATGTTAACCCACGAGTGATAGGTGTTGCTCCTTACTTAACCCCTTATTCTCTTCTCTTCTCTTAACCCCCTACTCTTTCCTTTCTCTCGGGCTAACCTTAGAGTGGATCTTAGGGTCTTTGTCAGCCTTAGCTTTTGTAGATCAGGGAGGCCCTCTAAGCTTTCTCCGTCTGATCTACAATATCTAAAGATTACTTCCTTTCGAGACAGACGCAATTCCAGCACTTCACTTGCAACAGATCTCGAAAAAACAACAGGTGTCTCAGTTGATCCCTCTACTGTACGAAGGAAGCTTAACTCAGTAGGTCTCGGATGTCCAATACTTTTATTCCAAAGCATATTTTCTTTTCTCTTTATTTCCATTCCTTAAAAGTAGCTTTTTTGCTGCAACACGTCCTTTAAGACCTACTGATGAGGAGGGACAACACGCTTGACCTTCGTGAAATGAGGAATCATCGCACGGAACATTTGAAAGGTTGAAAAGTTGAATTCAGAAGTAAAGTTTGTGGAGTTCAACATGTTGAATTTAACACAAACGAAGTCGCTTGTAAGGAATATAAATCACTGCTGAATTTTCGACTAATGAAGACCAGTCTAGTTCGAACTGTTTATATACCATCATGTATCGTAAATTCCGCCCCCAAAAAATTTATGGAAAATTCCATTGTATATCTTTCTCGTCATCAGGAACAAATATGATGAATCAATCACGGCTAAAACTTCATTTTCATGTTTAATGTCGATGTGGTAAAATTATTATGAATATCTATTATACGGTATGTAAAGGCTGAAAAACTGGGTAGAGCATTTTCTTCATTCTTCTATTGCAAGTTTGCCCTTCACATCCTTGACGCCGCCATTTTGTTTGTGCAAAAAAATTAGTTTCTTTTGCCAGTGTTTCATAATAAATGTAAAGCGTATTCCAGGGTCATTTGGAATCGCTAATGTACTAATGATATATATATATATATATATGTGTGTGTGTATATATATATATATATATATATATATATGTACAGTACGTATATATATATATATATATATTTTTTTTTTTTTGCCGGTCTGTTTGTTTGTTTGTTTGTCTGTCCTTTATGCATGCGCAAACCGTTTGACCTAGAGCTACCAAATTTGGCACGGGAACCTCTTATGGCATGAAGAATGTTAATAAATTAAATAATTAAAATTACTGGGCCCGAAGACCCCAGCACCGCGATTAAACTACAAAAAAGAACGCAGCTGTGAAAATTTTGAGCTTCACATTGTGTCAAGATTTCTGAATCTTAACATTTTCATGACTAACTATTTGGTCAATAAAACTAGAAAAGAACACAGTCATGAAAATCTTGAGCTTCACATATAATTATTTTTTAGGACGACTTCAAACCGTTTGACCTAGAGCTACCAAATTTGGCACGGGAACCTCTTATGGGATGAAGAATGTCAACACAGAGTCGGTCAGCCTGTATGTTTGTCTGTTTGTGCGAATAGTTACAGGAAGTTAATGTGGCAATGTTTTTTTTGCAGTTTTTGAAAATCCCAACAACTTTACCATGCCACCAAAGAAACGGGCAAGTTTGGGCAGATCTACATCAGCAGCCAGAAAAAATAAAGAAGCCTGGAAGCAGGAAAGCTCACAAGAAAGACAATCACGCCTTGCAGTTGACCGTGAATGACATGCAACAGCCAGAGCAAGAGAAAACCTCCAAGAAAGACAATCACGTCTTGAAGCTGTCCGAGAAAGTGTAGGAGCTACCAGAGCAAGAGAAACACCCCAAGAAAGACAATCACGCCTTGAAGCTGACCGTGAACGACATGCAACAGCAATGTGAAATTTATCCCGGGCAACGCCGGGTACCTCAGCTAGTATATATATATATATATATATATACACACAGTGTGTGTGTGTGTGTGTGTGTGTGTGTGTGTATATATATATATAAATAATTGAAATTGTGTAGTTTATTGGCAAAAAAATCAAATCGAATAATGGTGATTTATATCATATTTAATCAAGTTTACGTGAAAATTACTTCCCATATCTTTATACATACAACGCAATGAATTTTGACTTTATCAGGGTATGGAGATATGAGGAAACCTTGTATCTGTACAACAGTGACCCCAAGACCTAAGCGTGATTACCAAAACAAGTTTATATGTTTATTCAGCTGAAATTAAATCTCAGAGGATAATTTGAAGTAAGTGTGATAATAAACATTTTTCGTGAGGCTATATGCGCCTTATATTAACTTTCGTTTGGGATGTGAGAGTCTTATTTGAAATAACTCCAAGAAAAAACAAAACTATGCCTTATCACATATTGGACTTTGCTTTAATTCATTTACACATAAAAGCATTTCATAGGTTTTCGTCGTGCAACTCTTCCATGCAGATAATTTTTTCTCAATGTACGACGTACAGTAGAGGGATGGACATCAATCTTACACGGTCTTAATGTTTGGCAAATATCACCTGTAGTCATTTGTGGATTCGCAGCAGCCATTCTTTCAATCCGTCTAGCTATACGTTCTGAAAACTTGCAAGGTCGTCTACACCTTGGTAGAGTGTTGATTGTTCCAAAGCCTTTTCACATCTTATTACAGCAGCAAATGTCGTAAATGAAATTAAAAATTCTTCCCCTATCCTCCTGTAACGCTTTCCAGATTCCTGTACAGCAATAACATTTTTCTTAAGCTCTGTTGACAGCTCTTTACCACGACGACCCATTGTTTACTATTGGCTTGTACAGTCATCCGTCTTCCATAAAGATTCACAGAGAAATTCTAGACTTCAGAATTGGCAACAGTCTCTAATCAATAAAAAGCCAACTACTGATAAAAATTATAAATTCTTCAAACCTAAGGTGAGTACACAAAGTATTAAATAATTTGGAGCTATTGAAGAATAGGACCCCAGCCTTCTTTAGTTAGGCTTATAAGGCTAACTAACGAAAATATCACGACCTAACCTAACCAATCGTTAGGTTAACTGTACGCCCTTGACGATTGGTTAGGTTAGGTCATGATATTTTCGTTAGTTAGCCTTATAAAGCTACCTAAAGATTCTGAGGTCCCTATTCTTCAACAGCTCCAATATTTTTAAGTAAATGCACGAAAATTTTTGCATTTTAACTTTTTTATTTTTTTAAATTCTTTGATGTTTTACATTATATGTTGGAGTTGACGTAATTATTTTTATTTTTTAAATTATTCCAAACGAACGGTTAACTTTTCATAAGTATTCTATATAAGCATGATGCAAAAGATAAGGACAAATATAACTGAACTATTTTTAATGAAAGCATCAAAGGTTCAAGTATGATACTTTAATTAGAAAATTTACTTCAATACATTTGTCTTTTGTTAATTTCGCCGTCATACCTACGAAAGATATATTACTTAACTCTATGGAGCGCAAATTCTGTTACATCATATATATATATATATATATATATATATATATACTGTATATATGAGCCTCGGTGGTGCAGTGGTTAGCATCGTCGATTATGAACTACTGGCCCCGGATTCGATTCCCGGAGATGGCAAGCGGCACGCAGCTCACCCAGTTGTACATCTTTCCATAAAATAAAACTGGTTGGTAGATAAATGGGTACCCCGGGTATCCTAGTGGTTAATACGCTGTGCTGCTGATCGGGAGGTCATGAGATCGAGTCCGGGCAAGGACTTTGTAATTGCTGACCACCCGTGTGGGTCGTGCTTCAGATCCCACGTTAAGAGTTACGTCTAAGGTGGAGTGACATGCTTGAACTTCGTCGGAATGAATAATTAGGGCGCAGAAACCAAGATTACTAAATATATATAAAACTGCGCCTCGGTGGTGTAGTGGTTAGCATTGCTGACTCTGAATTCCACCGGCTCCGGGTTCGAAACCAAGTGACGGCAGGCGGCACGCAGCAAAACCCAGCTGTTCATCCTTTCACACAATAAAATTGGTTGGTAGATAAATGGGTACCCTCGTAGCCTTGTGGTTAAGACGCTGGGCTGCTGAACGGGAGGTCGTGAGATTGAGTCCGGGCGAGGACTTTGTAATTTCTGACCGCCCGTGGTGGGGCGTGATTGGGATTCCACGTTAAATTGTAGGTCTAAGGTAGAGTGACAAGCTTAACCTTCGTCAGAATGATAATTAGGGCGGAAGCAAAACCAAGGTTAACCAAGGTGTGTGTATAATATATATATAATATATATATATATATATATATACATTTTAACTGCAAACAACACACAGTATAATTAATGTAAAGAACGACGCTTGTTAGAAGAGTGTCCGCACAAGATGAGGAGAAAGAACGAACAAATTAAAAAAGAGGTACCTCCCAGGAATCGAACCCGGGATCATCCAATTGCCGGTCGGACATGCTAACCACTACACCAAGGTCCCCGATCAGTCAGCAGTCGTAATTCTCCTAAATACGAGCGGAGAATTACGATTTCTGACTGATCGGGGACCTTGGTGTACTGGTTAGTACGTCCGACCGGCAATTGGATGATCCCGGGTTCGATTCCTGGGAGGTACCTCGTTTTTCATTGTTCGTTCTTTCTCCTCAGCTTGTGCGGACGTTCTTCTATACAAGCGTCGTTCTTTACATTAATATATATATATATATATATATGGGATGAATTTCACAAATGAACACGTGAAATGAATGAATGATGCAAACTCACAAGGAAAGAGAAAAATGATTCCAAGGTTTTTCGTGTATTCAGAAGTACACCTCATCAGCGAGTGACGAGGTGTACTTCTGAATGTACGCAAGGCCTTAGAACAATTTTTCTTTTTCCTTGTGGGTTTGCATAATATATATATATATATATATATATATACAGTGCGCATACTTTTTTCTTCATTAGGAAATTTTTAAAAAAGTTAAAAAACTTTCCAGAAATTAAGAAAAACTAAAAAATTAAAAATATGTTGTTAAAAAAAGGAAAGATAATGACGGTAAAACATTAATTACACAACTTCTGGAAGGACTGCCTCAATTCTCATTGGTTGATGACGAATACATTTGTTAACGAAGCGACTTCCTGTGAACAAACTTGAATTGGCCATTTCTATAGACCGCTGTACACCAAGTTTCGGTTCAGCAGATTGGGAAAGAATTTAATAAAAATTGGGCGAAAATTGGTATAATAATTAATAATTAATACTAATAATTAATAATAATTAATAATGATAATAATAATAATAATAATAATAATAATAATGAGGAAATACTGTACTGTAAACGAAAGAACGAAGAAAAATGAGTTAACAGCGAAAACACAAGAATGATTGATGAAACAACAAATTGAACAATTATTACGGGGTTTTCCCTTAGGAAGTGGGGAACCTCAATTCCCCTTCTTTTAATACAATAAAGACGTGAACATAAAACGAAATTAATCGATGCTACATCATACGATCGGTCGTTTAGCTGCAGCGTGTTGGTGAACTCACGTTGAAACTGAAGCACAGAGGCAATCTTTGTTATATAATAAGGCCATTATACCGGTTTTGTAAATGAAATTACACCGGTAATCCTCACGTTTCTTGGCGATGTTTTCTGATGTTGTGGGATGTTTCTCCTTATTTACATGAGAATTCCCAATGAGAATATTTTAGCTGATGATCCAATATTCCATTTGGAGGGGAGCTCAAATGGAATATTCCATTACATTTATGTGTATATATATAGAATCAAGGACAAATATATATCCATTTCCTACAGTATATATTCTCTCTCTCTCTCTCTCTCTCTCTCTCTCTCTCTCTTCTGTGCATATATATATATATATATATATACACACACAAATCCATATTCAGGTTACAATTAAGCATACCGAAGAAACCCTGCATTATGCAATTATTCTTCAAATTTCATCACTAAACTTTCATTGTCTGTGAAAAACCTATATATATATATATATATATATATATATATTATATTATAATATATATATATATATATATATATATATATCGTAAAATTGGAAGAAAGTTTGGCATATTTTTCTTTTTCTTAAAAAAGAAAAAGGCAATTGTTTCCTTGGGGAAGAAAAATGGGGGCTTCTGAAGAATTGCGCACAAATTTAAGTACCATTGAATAGGACCAAAGAACACAGCACGGATATCTTTGTCTTTGCAACTTAAAATGCACAGTAATTAAGAGCTAGATTTAACCCTTGATATTTCCTTGTTGTCACACTCTTATTTATTTTCTGGGTAACGGTCGTTAAAGAATTAGACACAATTTTGAAAGCTGGATCCTGTCTGCTTTGCAGATAGCTGGTGAGGGAAGCTATATTTATGGGACCTCTTTGCGAGAGACCCGTTGCCCACGTCGGGCTAGCATCATGAAAAAGAAAAACTATGGTATTTGTCATTTACCATTACTTATTCGGACTATAGTGGATTTAATTTTCCCAGAAGAGTTCTTTGTTCCATGCACGGTCTGTGTTATATATATATATATTATATATATATATATATATATATATATATATGAAACCTCGTTAACCTCGTTGCTGTTCCGTGCGTCAGTTCTCTTCACACGAAGGTCAAGCTGGTGGCCCCGCCTCTAGGCCTGGCTTGGTGGAGGAGCGAGTTGCTCGAGGTTTTGGCCAAGGCTGCGAGCTGTTTCCGATACAATGTAAAGCGCCATCCGGTCACTCACCCCCGTCCTGTCTAAGGCTGAAGATAATTCCGAGTTGAAAATATTCTTGGTCTGGCGTGTTCTTTTTTTTGGTGGGGGGCGTTGAGGACAACCTCCAGTGGCTCCCTCAAGAAACTCGTTATCGGCAGAGCTCGAAGAAGCAAGTTCGGCTGTTTGGGATGTCGAGGCTTGCTCATCGACTGCTTTCCTCTTTCGGACGTCTTCTTCTGCTTTCCGCTTTGCAACCTTCTGCTCCTTCTCCGCCAATTTTTTGTCGACGGAGCCCATTCTGCCACGCCGACCGGGCTCTCTTTGAGCTAGAAGGAAGTCGCGATCTTCTTGAAACTGGATCATCTGGAGAACATTTCCATGTGCAATGTCGAACAAATTGTTCAGCTTGCCTTTGAAAGA
This sequence comes from Bathynomus jamesi, assembly GCA_023014485.1. Lineage (NCBI taxonomy): Eukaryota > Metazoa > Arthropoda > Malacostraca > Isopoda > Cirolanidae > Bathynomus > Bathynomus jamesi. The sequence goes on along the minus strand of JAJOZX010007997.1, from coordinate 21,760 downwards.
CGTCTCGTTTTGGACTTGCTTTGGATTTCGCCTTCCCTTGTTCTTTTTCAAAGCCTGACACTCATTGAACAAGACCAAAAGCTTCTCCAAACAGTGGTCCTTCCGGCGTGTTGGTATGCGGGGTCTTTTCCAAAATGAGAAAATTTCCTCCAGCACTTCTTCGGCGCTTTGTTTGGTGTCTTTCTTATTCACAACATGATGATGCAAAAAAAAAACCTGGACCTGGCCATTTGAAGGCAGTTTACTGCCTAAAATCTTTTGGTCCGGTTTGTCCAACAAGTATAAACCACGTGTTTTTGACATGACCGTCACCGTAAGTAAATTTAACCAATATAAACCAATGTATGGTATACCAATATCTATTAAAATCTAATTCATATAGCTATATTTAACACGCGAACCTGTGAAAGAGCAGAAAACGGCATTAATTAGCACCTGTACATTCGTAATTCCCTTAGGGCTATCTACGTTAAGTTAGATTTTCCGGCAGCAATTAATGCGATATGTGTTGAAGTTAGGGCGCGTAGTATTAGTTTTAATTTTGTTGTTGTTTATAGACCTCCCGTTCAACCCCTCGATACAGATACTAGATTTTACTCACTTCTTGGTAACTTTATTGACAATCGGAATAGTATAATTGTCGGAGACTTTAACTGCCCTAATGTTAATTACGAGAATTTTACTGGTAATGAGGAGGGTTTGAGATTGATTGAGTTTATGGAAGATAACTTTTTACGACAGATGGTTACTGAACCAACGCGCGGTGACAATATTTCAGATTTGGTGATGACGAACGGCGAGAATATAGTCGGAGGTTTAGAAGTAGGCGAGAGTTTAGGATGTAGTGATCATCAAATTCTTAGGTTTAAGTTATCGATAGAAAACACTAAGGATAGTAACATAATAGGAGTCCCTGATTTTCGTAGGGCTAATTTTGATAGTTTTGTGGATAGGATGAGAGTAGTGGACTGGGATAACTTATTTATGGGTAATGACACTAATTTGCATTGGGTGGCGTTTAAAGAAAGTTTTAGGAATATTGAAAGGGAGTTTATTCCTCGTAGGCCCAAGCGCGCTAGAAATCATGGTAGGCCCAAGTAGTGGACTAGGGAAATAGGCGAGTTCATAAACGAGCGTAATAGAGCGTATAGACTTAATAAGCGCAATGGCACGGCAGCTAACTTTAATAGATATATCGAGCTTAGACATCAGGTTAAAAGATCAGTTAGGAATGCCAAGCGTAATTTAGAGATACTTATAGCTGCGGATAGTAAACATAATCCAAAAAAGTTTTTTGAATACGTCAATAATCGTAAGCCGATAAAAGATAACATAGGCCCTCTAGTGGATGTTAACGGTGCTTTGGCTTCTGACAGTCAGGCGATGGCGGGTATTTTCAAAAACGTTTTTGCGACAGTTTTTACCGTAGAAGACGTAAATAATATCCCCGACCTGGACGATATCGTTCCATTTAGTAGCGAGACTATTTTGGATGAAATAACTGTTTACGAGGGTGAGATTGCACATTATATCGATAGGCTAAAAGTTAGCAAGGCTCCAGGCCCTGACGCTTTTTATCCCAGGCATTTGAAAGATTTGAAAGACGTTATTGTAGGCCCCTTAACGAAGATTTTTAATCATTCACTCGAAACGGGGATTATTCCTGAAGACTTCAAATTAGCTAACGTCACGCCTATTTTTAAAAAAGGCGACTGCGCAGTAGCTAACAATTATAGGCCCATTAGCTTAACGTCAATTGTCGGTAAACTTTTGGAATCCGTAGTTAGGGATCGTATCATCGATCACTTAGAAAGTAGAGATTTGATTAATAGTAGTCAGCATGGGTTTCGACGCCACAGGTCTTGTTTAACTAATTTGTTAGAATTTTATAACGAAAGAGTGCGCGAATACGATAGGCATAGAGCGGATGACGTTATTTATTTAGATTTTAAATAGGCGTTCGATATAGTTCCGCATAGGAGATTAATTGCGAAGGTCAAAGCGCACGGTATACGCGGTCAGGTAGCTAACTGGTTAGAAGAATGGCTTCGTGCTAGGAGGCAGAGGGTCGTAGTTAATGGTAGTGAATCGGAGTGGTTAGATGTAGGTAGCGGTGTCCCACAGGGTTCAGTGTTAGGCCCATTGCTATTCGTAATTTACATTAACGACATAGATGTAGGATTGACTAGTAACGTGTCAAAATTCGCGGACGATACTAAAATAGGCGGTAAGGTTGTTAACGAGGACGATAGAAATAGGCTGCAAGACGATGTAAATAGGATTATGGAGTGGACGGATAAGTGGCAGATGCAATTTAACGTAGACAAATGTAAAGTTTTGCATATAGGTTCTCGTAACAATAATTACACGTACACGATGGATGATAGGGAGTTGGCGAGCGTTGACGAGGAAGTAGATTTAGGCATACGCGTATCTAAGAATTTAAAGGTTAGGAACCAGTGCCTGGAGTCTTGCGCAAAAGCTAATAAATGTTAGGCTTCATAGCGCGTAATTTCGAATTTAAATCGAAGGATATTATATTGCCCCTTTACAAGTCCCTAGTCAGGCCTCATTTAGAATATGCCGTTCAGTTTTGGTGTCCGTACTTGCGTGAGGATATTGATAGGTTAGAAAGGGTTCAGCGTCGTGCCACGAAACTAATTCCGTCATTGCGCAACAAACCTTATGAAGATAGGATTAAAGACTTAACTTAGACCTGTATTCACTCGAAACTAGGAGATTACGGGGGGAGCTTATTGAAGTTTTCAAAGTCGTTAATAACATCGATAACGTAAATTTTGACAAATTGTTCACTTTCGATAAAAGTAATACTCGTAATAACGGATTTAAATTGCGTGACAGACGTTTCATTACTAATATCGCTAAAAACTTCTTTACGTTTAAAGTAATTGATAAATGGAATAATCTTCCCGCGCCCGTCGTGAACTCTACCAGCGTTAATGTGTTTAAGAACCGTCTTGACAGACATTTTAAAAATATTAACGTTGTTTAAAATAAAAAGAAAACAATTAGCAACATGAGCTCTGGGGGTGGTGGTCGAGGATGAGTCTGTTGACGATTAATGCCAGCTTGTGACATGCCAGCGTGTGATGCCAGCAATAAAATTATTAAAAAAAAAAAAAAATTAGACTAACACGAACGTAGATGTAGCTCGCAGCGTAAACTAACCCACTTTTTGTTTAACTTTACCTACTTTTTTTTTTCTTATCCTCTCCTTACTTTGCATGTCTGTAACTCTCTTTTCTTGCATGTTTGTAGTTTGCATGGTATGACAGTGAGTTAAGACTGTGTTTGCAAGGTTTGTAAGCGTTCTTATTTTACTTCTTTTCATCTTTCACCCCTCTCCTATTCTCTCCGACTATTTTTCTGACTTGTCGGCAGTGGCCGGCGGATGATGATGGTGAGTCTTTATTCTCTTTTTCTGAATGAATGTTAACCCACGAGTGATAGGTGTTCCTCCTTATTTAACCGCTTATTCTCTTCTCTTAACCCCCTGCTTTTTCCTTTCTCTCGGGCTAACCTTAGAGTGGATATTAGGGTCTTTGTTAGCCTTAGCTTCTGTAGATCTGTAGATCATAGTAATGAGTGACTCAGAGAAGAACGTATAACCCCATGAGCGACCATTAATTATTTTATTCACCGATGTGAGTGAAATTTTTTACAATTTATTTTCTGTTATCGTGACAGATTAGGCGAGTGAGAGCTAGAAAAATCGAAAGATCGATTTTATGGACCACCCTAGTGTCCAGGCATATCGAAACCTCTGGAATTGGATTTTGGCTATCTCCTCTTTGTATGAAAGGTGAATCTTTGCGGGCATTCGCCCTTGACCCCTTCTTTCTGCATAGAAAAAAGTGCATTTGATACACTTAGTGGTGTATATAATCGCAAAATATTTACATCAGGGGTGACAACAGATAAAACTCGCATAATTCAGTTCAAGCTTGGGTTAATTAACAATAATAGCGTATGCAACGTGAGTGGGCGTAATATGCTTTTTAAATCTTCAATGTCACTAGCTCGGACTTTGATAAATGTTGAGCATAGCTTTTTTTATGCAGGAAGGAGGGGCCAAGGGCGAATGCCGACTAAAGCGCTCTCCCCTCCCCTCCCCCATTAGGGGAAGAAGAGAGCCAAAATCATGGTCTAGGGGTTTGGAGATGCCTAGACATTCGGCATTTGCAAGATTGAAGATCATAGACAGGAGGAAAGATGGATTGAGGAAGACAATATACATTTTCTACTTATTCGATCACTATTACGAGGGTGACTCGGATAAATATGATGTATATTCCGTTAATATATGAAACGTTTGCATCTGTAAACAAACCAAAACAACAACAATAATTCACAACAACAATAATTTAGTTGAATACTAAACAAATCTTTTTATTTAATTAGTAATTTATTGAAGGAAGGTCCTTACGTCAGAAAATCTTTATCAAAGGATTCAATCAATTATCTCGTAATCAAAGTTTTAAGCTTAATAAACTCTAAATTAAATTATAATCACCAATTACTTTTTTTTATGTGTTTAGAGTGATATGTACAGGGTGTCTCAGAAGTCGCGCATTATATTTATAGGTGCGGATGACCTGAATCTGTGGTCCACGACTTCTGAGATACTATATATATATATATATACTGTATATATATATATATATATATATATATATATATATATATATATATATATCACAAGTATTCAGGAGCTGAATATGCCAACAAAACACCTTTTCTTATTCTCGCAAGAAGAAGAAAAAGAAGAAGAGGAAAGGAAAAGAAGCGAAGAAGAAGAAGAAGAAGAAGAAGAAAGGAAAAGAAGAAGAAGAAAAGGCAAGGAAAAGGAGAAGAAGAAGAAGAAAAAAAGAAGAAGAAGAAGAAAGGAAAAGAAGAAAAAGAAGAAGAAAAGGAAAGGAAAAGAAGAAGAAGGAGAAGGAAAAAAGAAAAAAGAAAAAAGAAGAAGAAGAAGAAAGGAAAAGAAGAAAAAAAGGAAAGGAGAAGAAGAAGAAGAAGAAAAAAGAAAAAGAAGAAGAAGAAGAAAGGAAAAGAAGAAGAAGAAGAAAGGAAAAGAAGAAGAAGAAAAGGAAAGGAAAAGAAGAAAAAGAAGAAGAAGAAGAAAGGAAAAGAAGAAGAACAAAAGGAAAGGAAAAGAAGAAGAAGAAGAAAAAAAAAAGAAGAAAGGAAAGAAGAAGAAGAAGAAAAGGAAAGGAGAAGAAGAAGAAGAAGAAAAAAGAAAAAGAAGAAGAAGAAAAAGGAAAAGAAGAAGAAGAAGAAAGGAAAGAAGAAGAAGAAAAGGAAAGGAAAAGAAAAAAAGAAGAAGAAGAAGAAAGGAAAAGAAGAAGAACAAAAGGAAAGGAAAGAAGAAGAAAAGAAAAAAAAGAAGAAAGGAAAAGAAGAAGAAGAAAAGGAAAAGAAAAGAAGACGAAGAAGAAGAAGAAAAAAAAGAAGAAGAAAAAGGAAAAGAAGAAGATGAAAAGGAAAGGAAAGGAAAAGAAGAAGAAGGAAAGAAAAACAGAAGAAGAAGAAGAAAAAAAGAAGAAGAAGAAGACGTGACAATAATGGTTTCAGAAAATATAAAAAGTTTTTGGTGAAAATTTCCATTTTAATTCAAGGCTGTAATTATTTCCTGTGTGAAATAGGACGTTTGTGGGAACTAAAACCCATCCATAAACTTCACATTGCGCAAAAGTCAACATTTAAATATAAAAATAACACCATCACAGCTATTTACCTAAATTACAGGATATACATATAGCTGGGGACTTATATATATATATATATATATATACCGTACATGGAAGAAGGAACTCTTTTGAGAATATTAAATCCATTATAGTCTGAATAAGTAATGGTAAATGACAAATACTAAAGTTTTTCTTTTTCATGATTGAAGCCCAACGTAGGCAACGGTATCACATTGAACGGACGTGTTCGTGCCTTAAAAAGTGGCCGCTCAAATTTTCAGACTATAATGGTTTTTGGTTAAAATACAATAGTTACCCTTTTTCTTTGATGCGCCTCGGTGGTGTAGTGGTTAGCATGGCTGACTATGAATCTATCGGCCCCGGGATCGAGACCCGGTGACGGCAGGCGGCGCCCAGCAAAACCCAGTTGTTCACCCTTACAGAATAAAAATTGGTTGGTAGATAAATGGGTACCCTCCGTAGCCTTGTGGTTAAGACGCTTGGCTGCTGATCGTGAGATCGGGTCCAGGCGAGAACTTTGTAATTTCTGACCGCCCGTGGTGGGGCGTGGGTGGGATTCCACATTAAACTGTAGGTCTTAGGTGGAGTGACAAGCTTAACCTTCGTCAGAATGAACAAGTCAGGCGGAAGCAAAACCAAGGTTATTTGATCCGACGTAACTGCAACGAATTTCTTGTTTATATTGAGGTTCTGAATGTAGCTGTCTTCGGTAAGCCTTAAACCCTAGACCCTGTCCCAAAGCTGGGTCCTATCTGCTTAGTAGATAGCTAGTGAGGGAAGCTATATTTTGGGGCCTCTTTGCGAGTGACCCGTTGCCCACGTTGCGCTTCCATCATGAAAAAGAAAACCTTTAGTATTTGTCATTTACCATTACTTATTCGGACTATAGTGGATTTAATTTTGCCAGAAGAGTTCCTTGTTCCATGCACGGTCTGTGTTTAATATAAGGTTCCTCAGGGGCCATTCTGAGTTGCAACATGAACTCGTTGACCTTGTTGAAGTTCTGTGTGTTGGTCTTTCTTCACACGAAGGTCAAGCCGGTGGCCCCGCCTCTAGGCCTGGCTTGGTGGAGGAGCGAGTTGCTTTCTTGCTCTTTCCACCGCACATGGCAGGTATATATATATATATATATATATACACACACAAAACCTCCTTCAACGTTTCAAATTATAAATTACTTGCAGTGATTTCAATTTGAAGTTTAAGACGAGTATTTTATATGCGTATTTATTTCTCATTCTTCAATATTAATTTCTATGTTTGTCATATTACTTTATTCGGAAGAAAGTTAGCCTAATTTCTAATTTCTTAAAAACCAAAAAATACTAATTGGTCATGGTTCACTTTTGTTCCTTCGATGACCTTAGATGTTGTGAAGGAGGTTAAACAACCCCAATCATCATTTTATTGTTCCTGAAATTTTATTAATGTCGCCAGAAAGTATAGATTAGACAAAGAAAACCAGAATATAACCAATGAGTAACTTTTGTATGTTTTTTTAGAAATTTTTGTTTCTAGGCAATTTTTTTTCCTGGAACTGTAAAAGCACAATACAGAAAATTAATCTAAAAGAATTTAATTACATTTTTACCTTCAAAGGTGAGCCAGAAAAAAAGGTCATTTTAAATGCGGCACCACGCATTAATATTGTTACTTTTTCTTTGAACGTCGCTCATCCCGTTTTAAAATGACGTTAGTGCAACGGTGCTATTTAATTTTAGTGACGTTGGAAAAAAAACAACGTAAAATATTAAATACTTTTAATGTAAATTTAAGTTTAATGAAAACGTTATTGAGGAAAAGCTGAACGTAAAAAATTATTTACAAATTGAAAAAAAAAAAAAAAAAACCGCTGCCGCCAATAATCTATTATAATTTATTTATATATTTAAAGTGAAATGTCAGTGAGGTATTCAATGCATTTTTGGTGTGGGTGGGGGGGGTGAGGGTGGGAGGTTAAGAAAAGGTAATTCTTTTAAAGATTTCTCTTGCATATTTTGCTTCCTATCTTTTGCCAATTTAACTGAGGAGGTAGTTAATGTTTAACAAGTAGGTACTTTTGACCCTTTAGCGAATGGTGTTAACTTTACCGATTTTGTTCTGGCTAACGCCAGACGATTTTATTCAGTTTCGGGAAGGAACTCCGTGCAGTAAAGGGTTAACTTTTACTCTAATGGTTAGGATTTATAGTTACGGAAACCATTAGATTACAAACTCGAAGGAGTTTCAGTTGCAACCATTGAAACTCACTTGGTCACTTTTGAGTACAGTACTTTCAAACTTGAAAGACGTTTGATGGCCAGGGAACCATTCTCTCTCCCTTATATATCGAGTTTGTTCGCTGTGGTTTAGTATGTAGACTTCATGCTGTTTTTAATCTCATATTATTATTATTATTATTATTACTGCAAAATATCCTTAATACGATTCTGTGATTTGCTTACAAAGCGTTAAAGTAAATATCTAAATACGAATATGATTTACGCATTAGCGCTTCGAATTGTACGGTATAACCATGGTTAACCTTGGTTTTGCCTCCGCCCGAATTGTTCATTCTGACGAAGGTCAAGCTTGTCACTCCACCTTAGATCTACAGTTTAACGTGGAATCCGAATCACGATCCACCAGCAGCCCAGCGTCTTAAACGCTAGGCTCCCTGGGGTACCCATTTATCTACCGACGAATTTCTTTATTGTGTGGAAGGATGAACAGTTGGGTTTTGCTGCGCGACACCTGCGGTCACCGTGTCTCGATCGCGGAGCCGATGGATTCATAGTCAGCGACGCTAACCACTACACCACCGAGGCGCTAGCTGTATAACGTAACTTTCATTAGCAACACCAACCTGTCCATTGTTGGATTCTCTTTGAGTTTCACCCGGTGCTCATGTCAAAAGGCTACGATGTGGTCATGTCGCAAACTCGCAACACCACTTTCCGAACATTGTACTTTTAACCCAGTGGTTCTCAAACTGGGGTACGCGAGGAAACCTTAGGGGGTACGCGAAGGGGTCCTGAAAATATAACTCTTTTAATTTTATATACGATTAACAAACGGGCACAGAAGGGGTACAGAAGAAGGAAAAGTTTGAGAATCGCTGTTTTAGCCAAACACCAAAACTTAAACCTCAACCGGAAAATTTGATCTTCCACTCTTCAAGGTACTTAACACATCCGTTTAATATGTTACAATTTAGAATGGTTCCCTAAGAAAAAATTATGCTACACACAGACCGTGGATGAAACAAGGAACTCTTCTGCGAAAATTAAATCCACTATAGTCCGAATAAATAATGGTACATGACAAATACTATAGTTTTTCTTTTACATGATGGAAGCCCAACGTGGGCAACGGGTCACTAGCAAAGAGGCTCCAACATATAACTTCCCTCACCAGCTATGTACTAAACAGATAGGACCCAGCTTTGGAACAGGGTCTAGGGTTTTTGGCTACAAATACAATAGTTACCCCTTTTACTTTGATGTATTCGATCCGACGTAAATGCAATGAGTTTCTTGCGTATATTGAGGTTCTAAATGTAGTGGTCTCGGAAGCTTTAAGCCCTAGACCCTCTCCCAAAGCTGGGTCCTATCTGCTTAGTAGATGGCCGGTGAGGGAAGCTATATTTTGGGGGCCTCTTTGCTAGTGACCCGCTGCCCACGTTGGGCTTCTATCATGAAAAAGAAAAACTATAGTATTTGCCATTTACCATTACTTATTTGGACTATAGTGGATTTAATTTTCCCAGAAGAGTTCCTTGTTCCATGCACGGTCTATATATATATATATATGTTTCATGCAGAAGGAGGGGCTAAGGGCGAATGCTCGCAAACCCCAACCCCACTTAACTTCTTAGAAGCTGTTTTTGAAAGAAAGTGTATGTGATCTTTCCAGGAAAGATCCCGAGAAAAGGAAATGCCAAGAATGATGAAGAAAAAGAAGGATCGAGTTGTGTTTTATTGAAGATGAAGTAATAGACGTGTGGAAGATTGTGGCGAGTAGACAGATGAAGGAACTGAGTTTTTGAAGCATTGAAAGCCACAAGGTTTTCTCCGCCCGAGAGAGACAGTAGAAAGATCAGAGATCAGATGCACTATATATATACATATATATACTGTATATATAATTAATTACAGACTAAATCCTAAATTTATTTTAAATTACAAGAATCCTTCAGTGAAATGAGTTACTTCATCACACGTCATATAATAAATTAGGTGTCATTAATTCAATCTTTTGCGAAATGTGTGGAAATGAAATATCGCTATGATATCCATTTAGAAAGAAAATCTTCCGACTGAGAGACACGCAAATTGTTTTACTTTCAACAAAGGTATGGACGTCGTCATCAAGAAGCGGAATAATAATAACCTCTAGCACGTTTGCGCATTCATTAACCGGAGTAGCACTTTATGAGATCATATTCCCCTTTTATGTAATAATCACTAAGAGAGTTATGGGCGTATTTGCTTTGTTATTATAACCATTTTCATGGTCCACAGCAGAGTTGTAAAGATTTTTATCTTTTCTTGTCCGACGGGAAGTTCGATCGTTTTGTAAATTGTGGATTTATCGCGCTCCTAAAATGGGGTTTAATTTAATTTTACTTAAAAAATGTTGACGCTTTTAAATTTTTAAAACGTCATCATGGTCACGATATAAACGAAATTTCCAAATAAAGTTTATGTAAATATGCTTCAACCATTCTTGTAGATGCAGTTAGATTTACATAGATAAATAATGTGGGAATATATATACACACAGTATATATACAGTATATGACAAGCTCGACCTTCGTGAAGTGAGGAATCATCGTATGGAACATATATATATATATGTAACAGGCAGACAAAGAAATTCCTTTCCCCGCCATTCTCAAACATGGAATCAAACAAAGGCTATACACGTGGGCATGAAACAGGCCCACACGGGAAACAGATTCTGTGGTATTTCCCGAAGCGACCACCAGAGGACGTCACCAAATCCTATAAAATGCAGCTTTTTCCTCAAATCATTCTCACTCCTCACTTGTCATTTTCTCGTCTTGGTCGTTAAGTCTCACTCTCAACACCTTCGTCAGTAGCACCACTCGTCAAGCTACCCGCTCTCCAGCCTTCGTCGGAGAGCGGTCAGCTGTTCCTTCAAGGCTCCCGTCGAGCCTGCATGAAGTTTATCATCAAGTAAGGCTCTCTACCAAATCTCACTCCGCTTGTACTTTGTTCTCGTGAATCTACTCTCTCCACGCAGCGCCATCACGACCTCAGCCGGCCTCAGTCCCAAGTTACACTTCAACTTTACAAGAATGAAGCAACACTTGAGGCGACTCTACAATTCCTTCCTGCAAGAAAGAACATCGCTGCTGTACGCGTTCCGTTGGCCTCTTACCAGTTCTCTACCGGCTGTCATCTTTCATCCTCTCGCCGGCAAGGCCAACCTGACTACAGAAACACCTTTCGAGGCCCAAGTCAGTAAACCTCCTATTAAGCTACAAGCCACAAACCCATTTCGCTTCACTCATCCTTCACCACAATTCGATCGGCGCCCGTCCAACAAGTATTTCAACCGGCTTCCCTACCATCTTCAAGGTCATCTTTGACAGGCGAAACGCAATACGGTCAAACCTCATCTAGGCCTACAATTTCCAAGGTCATTACTGCCCAAATACGATCAACCCATCAAGTAGGTCTTCAATCTTCAGAGTATTCATCATTTGCGGTAAGCGTCCTTTACCCTCGTCTTAAGCAATCCATACGAAGCCTACACAGTGTAATCGTACGTCGCGTTTAGGCTATATCCAAGTGTACGCAAGCAACCGGAAAACTAATGTCGTACCAATATCGTAATTTTGTATCACCCTGTTATTGTGATCATTCGTATAATTTACTTATTGTGCATCCTATTGTTTATGTGCTCTTTTATGCATTTCATTCGTGACGGCCTAATCCATTTACTGTACCAACCGTACGTGCATTATTTCAGTTGTCAATAAGCTTCATTATTTATTGTGTTCTCTTTTGCATATCTCATTAGCCTATCTAAATTAGTGTATCACTTAAATTAGTCTACATAACCTTTTCTTATTGCTAAGAACCAGTCATCTTTAGCATAGTATAAATGCCGTTATATAATTGTTTATCATTATAAATACCTTTATTCAACTATTAATCGCTGTGAAGAAATAATTAATTTATTTTCATAATTAAACACAAAACAACAAGGTAATTTCTCTCTCCTATTTAAATATTGCTTATTTGGGCGGTAGGGCCAAATTGGTGACCCTAATTTCATATCATTTTATTCATTAATTATAGTAAGCCTACTTTCTTAGCGACATGAAACCGGTGATCCGTAGGCCACTATATATACAGTGTGTGTATATATATATATATATATATATATATGTTACACGCAAACCGTGCATGGAACAAGGAACTTTTCTGGTAAAATTAGATCCACTACAGTATAGTCCGATTAAGTAATGGTAAATGACAAATACTATAGTTTTTCTTTTTCATGATGGAAGCCCAGTGAGGGTAACGGGTCACTAGCGAAGAGGCCCCAAAAGTTTCTCAGGGGACCATTCTGAACAGTTATAAATATACGAGTATACAGGGTGTTTGAAAACTTTCTGCACAAATTGTAATGGGGGATAGGCAACACCAAGACAAACCCTTTTCGTCTATAAGTGTATGTCCGCTGACGTCACCATTCGGCGCGAGAGGGCGCCGCTGCAATTGGCTAAAAGGTGAAGTGGGCTAGACTCGCGCTTGCCGCGGGCATTCTTAAATCGGACGTAGTACGCGTAACATGGAGCGCTTCACGACTGCTGAGATGGCTGACATGCATATGGTTATGGGGCTGCCAATGGAAACGGAAGAGCTGCTGTGAGGTTGTACCGACAGCGCTTCCCAAACAGACGTGTGCCAAACCACCAAACGTTTGCGCATTTGCATCGGCGACTGCGAGAAACTGGAACATTCCATGCAAACATGCATGACACTGGTCGGGAGAGAAACGTGCGCACTCTTGACATGGAAGAAGAAATCCTACGGCGATTTGAGGACAATCCAAGCGCAAGCACGCGAGGTGTTGCACGTATCCTCGGTGTGAACCACGACCTGGTCTGGAGAGTGTTGCACGAGCAGCAGTTACATCCGTTTCATCGTCAGAGAGTCCAGGCATTACAACCTCGGGATTACCCTCTTCGTGTGGAATTCGCACGCTGGTTTCTGCAGCAGACAGCGGTGCAGCCTAATTTTCCGGCTTATGTGCTGTTCTCAGATGAGGCCTGTTTCAACGTGAGGGTGTGTTTAACATGCACAATTCTGCATGTGTGGGCGCACGCAAATCCACATGCTACACGGGTGCATGCTCATCAAGAACGGTTCGCCGTCAATGTTTGGGCGGGTATCGTCCATGGCAAGTTGATTGGGCCGTACCTGCTGCCTGCCCGACTCGACGGGCGGGTTTATCGGATATTTCTTGAAGAAACGTTGCCGGAACTGCTGGAAGATGTTCCCGTGGCTATTCGTAGACGAATGTGGTTTCAACACGACGGGGCCCCAGCACACTCCAGCAACGATGTGCGAGATTATCTGAACGCCACTTTTGGGGACCGATGGATAGGCCGGGGTGGGCCCGTAGCCTGACCACCGAGATCGCCCGATTTAACCTGCCTCGATTTCTTCCTTTGGCACACGTCTGTTTGGGAAGCGCTGTCGGTACAACCTCACAGCAGCTCTTCCGTTTCCATTGGCAGCCCCATACACCATATGCATGTCAGCCATCTCAGCAGTCGTGAAGCGCTCCATGTTACGCGTACTACGTCCGATTTAAGAATGCCCGCGGCAAGCGCGAGTCTAGCCCACTTCACCTTTTAGCCAATTGCAGCGGCGCCCTCTCTCGCCGAATGGTGACGTCAGCGGACATACACTTATAGACGAAAAGGGTTTGTCTTGGTGTTGCCTATCCCCCATTACAATTTGTATAGAAAGTTTTCAAACACCCTGTATACTTGTGTATATATATATATATATATATATATATATATATATATATTATATATATATATATATATTGCTGTGCAAAAGTCTTAGACATCTGCCAGTTAATTAATACAGATAGCGATATTTATTAATGGAATTTGCCCCTTTCAAACTATTCTTTGTTAATCTGTTAACGCCCACCGTTCTTTTTTTGGGGACACATTTTAACACTACAATTTAGGTTAGAACTTAAAAGTAAAACTTTTAAATATTAATTTTAAATTTTTATTTTTTAATTTTAATATTTCTGTATCAGATAACTATTCCATGTTTATTTAAAGTCTCTCCGAAGTTGAATATATCAAGAAATATCAAGAAACAAAAATAATAGTTTTGGCGTTAATGGGTTAAGCCCTTTAAGGACGACTGGTACAAATTGGTAACGTTTCAAATACACGCATTCCTAACTTAAGCCTACAAAAATTCCGGCCTTGAAGGGTTAAATAAGATCCAAATTTTGGATGGCATTGACAGAATGACTTTACAAATACAGGGTGTTTACAGAAACGCAGCCCATTGGAGAATGCATATATCATTGCAACCTAACCCTTTTCTTTTTTGGGTGCGCTTCTTTTTGAACACTCTGTAGCATGTAATTATGCCTTAATATATCTTAGTTAAGTTTTAGGAAAGTGTATTTGAACTTTTTGTCTGATTTTACGTTGTTGAATGCTCACTGATGCACACTCAGATGCATACTGATGCACACTCAGACGTTTATCCATACATTCATCAATATTCATTCATAAGTGCATGATAGCAAACCTTTAAATGTTGGTAAGAGCCAATATTTTACCCAATGAAATATTGGATGAAATTTTCTTGCTTATGAATTTCAACAAAGCTTTTAAAACTACTTCTAAGCATGAAATATGGTTTCCAAAGCGTACTACAGTATTTCGCATGATGTAAAGTATACGGGTCATTCCACGGGGACGGTCACAATATTTGGACCAACTGTTCAGTAGACATTCAACTAAAAAAGTATTAAGTATGGGTGGTAGGACAAAACTGGTATGAGACATCGTGAAGTATGCTCTCAAACTGGTATGAGGCATCGTGAAGTATGCTCTCAAACTGGTATGAGACATCGGAAGTATGCTCTCAAACTGGTATGAGACATTAGGGTGTGTTAATTTTAGGGAGCAAAGTGAAATCTTTAGATGTTCAAAGACTACTAGTGACCAAATGACGCATTTTTATGTGCTAAATCGAAATATGGCTTTAAAATCCAGATTTGACCACTCCTAGCTACTTATATTTGAAGTTGAAGTTTACGAAAAATCAGCAATTTTTGCAAGTATTTTTTTTATTGTATATAACTACATTTTACATACATTACATACAATTAAAGACATTTTGATTGTATTTCATTATTAAAACTTAGAAATATAGATAGGTTTCTTGAACTTTGTCAAGGATGCCATGTCTGCCTTGCTCTTGTTCCTGGACATGAGCTCCCTACTGGCCACCTGGCCACTGATGTGAGTAAACATGTTGTGCTGCTTCAGTTGTCATCCTTACATGCCTCACTAATGACTGTGTGTGTGAGGGCCATGCAGGAACTTCCATTGGTCTATCCAGAAACTCCTTGATTGCAGCAGTGATGAGAGGGCAGGTCAGAGGAGGCTCAGTCACGCCAGAGTTCCAGTCAATAAGCTCCGAGAGTTTGGTGGCATCTGGGTTGATGTCAGGAGTCTTCCTGGGTCTGACACTGCAGTCTCCTACCTGTGTGTCCTCATCTCCTTCACCTCTGATTTCCAGTGTCCTCTTCACTGCCTCCCTCCTATCCTCCTCCACCTCATTGCACAGCATGGCCTGGAGCACAGCCTCAGAGTGTGCATACCAGGCTGGTCTCTTCACTGTAGGCATCACTATTCCTATCACCTCCTTCTTCTGACTGATTAGCTCCAGCTGGTACAGTACATGCCTGGGACCCTCCACCCAGCTGTGATTTAACTTGATGTTGAACCAGTTTGGCATGTAGACTCCCACTATGAATTCCACAATATCCTCAGATTCTTCAGGTTCCTACCCTTCAGCCATGTTTGGAAATCCACAATCTGCAGAACCTTAGAGCCGTGGTGACCCACCTACTGTGACAGACTGGCCCAATCTCCAGGAGAGCTAGACTCTGAGGTATTTCTCCCGATCTGATGGCAGTGATGATTCTGTAGCCATATGATTGGTCCGTGCTGAGGTCCTTGACTACCTCCTGACTGAGATGGGGTAGAGGAGGACCAACAGTGATCCTCGTGAAGTTTGGGTTGATCCCCAGCTCAGTGGCAGTTTCTAACATCTTCCCTAGGGGCCCAGACCACTTGTTGTTGCTCAATGTCTTGCCATCCAGTGCAGTCACCAGGTGTCTGAGACTCAGCTCCCCAGTGTGCAAGTCACAGACAATCCACACCAACTTCCTGCTAAGCTTGGCCTCCACATAATGCATTACTCCTCCCTCCCAGCCAGTATTCACATTAGTACTGTCACCTCCTATGGCCAAAAGGGTCTGGTCTGCTCCTTTCTCTCTTAGCCAGTTCACCAAATGATCAGCAATGACCTCAGCATGACTTCTCTCCTCTGCAGCTTCCTCTGGTACAAAATGCCACAAATATTTCCCACCTGGTTCATTGCACACTGTGTAGTGTTCTTCCTTAATGAGGCCAGGAAACTGCCTGTCACTGTCCTCAGCTTCCATCATCACTTTGGTGTCATCTCTTTTCCCATCAAAGAAGATACAGGTGATGCCATTTTCCCTAATCTCTTCATCAAACTTCTTGACCAGCTCCTTAGTCAGTCTCTCCTGAGCCCTCCTCACCTTGTTGTGGTCAATCACCAGTGTTGTGTCAAACTCTGTGATAAGACCAGCATCAGTCCAGGCAGCAGTGGCAATCTCTGCACTCTCTCTCGCCCAGTGTGATGTCTCAAGCTAGCCAGAGCTATGTTGGTGATATCTTCAGTGTTGTATTTCTTCTTCTTAGCCACAGGCGAGGAAGAAGTTGTCGCACCCTCTGGTATGAAGTCTTCGTCCTCCTCTCTCCTCCCTGCATCCTCCACTATATCTCCAGTCTCCTTCAACTCCATCTCCAGCAGTGACTCTTCCCTCAACTCCTCTTCTTTCTTGGCTGACTCCTCTACCTTCCTCCTCCTCTTCTCCTCGGCCTTCCTTCTCTGCTCCTCTCTCTGCAGCACTGCTTCCTGTCTCCTGGTCTCAGGTGATCAGCTAGACCCATCTGGTGTGCACCCACACTGCCCACCTTTTCTCTCTGACCTTTAATGAAGGCAAGCTCCTGCACTGGTATCTTCTGCTCGCTCCTGCAGCTGCATTCAATGTGAACCTCGCTGTTGCAGATAGGGTTGCACCCAAGCTCACTGCAGCTCCTGATCATACAGTGACAGGTCAGGATGTCCACCAATTTGTCCAGTTTCATCATGAACCTATCTTTGATCCCTAGCTTCACATTGCCAATGGACACCTTCACTGCCTCATCCAACAGTGCCTTCACTTTACCCCTGATCCTGACCTCAGTGTTGATTACAGCTCCTGTGAATAGAGTGTGGGCCTTTCTCCACTGAGCCAGTAGCCCTGGAACAATGCCGTTGTTAATCAGGTCATTAACGGGGTAATTCCTCCTGTCTTCCTCACTCATCTCTCTCCTCAACAAACCATACCTCAGCAGATCTCTGGCTGTGGGCAGCTCAGCAGGGGGAAGTTCCCTCCCAGTCCCCACCAAATGACTTAGGTGACAACTTGATTTGCTTCGGGTTCTGATTTCTTTCTTGTGGACCTGTGAATAAAAGAAAAGTCATTGAAATTTGGATAGGCCTACTGATTATGATTACATAAAATTAAGTTAATCGAAATTCTTAATATCTTCCAATAAGCTCAGATGAAAGGTTGTGTTGTTATAGGTACAAGACTTAATTATTCAAAGTAATGACAATTTCATATATCTATCATATCAAAATATACAGAAAGTTTGGGTCACACATAACATTTCGAATAATTTGAATTATACAATAGTTACATTACGAAGTAATCAAAATTGTCAAAAAGGAGGATGCATTCACAATCAAAACTACAGCATTTGTGACTATGTGAAACTTAGAAACCAACTGCACACCAAAAGTAACCAAAGTTGACCACGCATATCAATGACACATTGATATACGATGCGGGTATTCAATTTAATTTATTATTATATTTGGTAATGTAAAGCAAAAAACAAGAATACATGGTGGGGGGGCCCTGATCTTCAGGTGATCCCAATTAAATTTCGCGGCACCAATTCGGCTGCATCACGACGACGAAACGTAAAGTACGTATGATACACTAATTACACTTCAGCGGCTACTATCGGTTCCACTACAACACAACCTAAACGACATTCAGCGGCGTGTGATATGAGCTTTAGTTTCTGACATGAAGTTTCAGTATTATTTGTATGTTGCTGCTTCTTTCATAGCTATGTTATTGTGATTCTTTATCCTAGAAGTTTAAATTGATCATTATTGAACTCCATATTATTTCGTTTAACCCACTTAATCGTGTGTTTATATCATTCTGTAATTTATTCGTCCTCTTTGAAAATGATTACCGTGCACACTTTTGTCATCTGCAGAGGATGACCTATACTGTCTTTTATATCTCTCTCTATACCTGCAGTCATTATGAAAAGTAGTAAGGAGCTAATACTGTTCCTTGTGGTATAAGGTTAATGACTGGTGAATAGCTTGATTTAGTTCCAGAAGCCACGTTTACCCGTGATACCTTTTTCACTAGGTTTGTAGGCAAGTATTCTATGGTCACATTTATCAAATTCATTAGCGAAGTCTGTATGTATATATATATATATATATATTACGTCTATGTTTCCCTCTGCCACAGAACTTCTAAAATTCTCTCTTGAAGTTCTAAAACTTACGACAAGCATGGTCTTCTCACCCTCAATCCGTGCTGTTATACACGAATCCCTTCCTTCCAGGTAGGACCCAATTTTATTTCTAACTGTTTTTCCGAAGCATTTTATAAATCACTGGTTGGTAATTGGGGACCGTTTACCCCCTTTTATATAGGAGCAATGTTGGCTAATTCTTTACATTTCTTTAGAAGTATGGGATTCCACGAATCAGGTCCATGCATCGTGCTCAAATGTCTCGCATTCCCGACAGCGCATTAGTTGTCTCTTTCCGAGAATTCATTTTCACGGAGTCTCTCTAAAGTCTGTATTAAATCCGTGGATGGCAGCTTCAAAGAGAAGCATTTGGATTTTCAGCTTTTGAGTGACTGAACATTGAATTAAATTGTTCATTGAGTAAAATGCTTATTTCTTTTGAGGTAACTTTTTGCACATTTGATATTGTCTCCCTTCCTTTTAACCCATTTGTGCCGTGTGTCACTTTACTGATTTTGTTCTGGCTCACGCCAGACGATTCTATTCAGTCTCGGGGAAAGACCTCTCGGCACTAATAGGTTAATTTTAATGTCATATTTTTTTTAATTCTATCATTTTAATGTCTTTTAAATTTATTGTACTTTAATTTAAATGTCACGTAATTTATCGTATTCTACTTAAGTTTACATTTTATTGTTCTCAAGAAATTTCATAGATCATTGATGGTGATATAAGTACTTGTCAAAAAGTTTGGAAATAAGTGAGAATGTTTGCCGTCGTGTTAATCCTCCTTTTCATTTGCAAGCTCCGTTTCCCGAAGAAGTCAATAACTGTGATATGTGTATATATACGAGTATATAACGTGGAGAGAGAGAGAGAGAGAGAGAGAGAGGAGAGAGAGGAGAGAGAGAGAGAGTTACAAGGAGTTACAAGGAAAAGAAGTACCTCAAAAGGCCTTGCGGCCCATACCGAGGAGGTACCAAGGCAACGGGTGCCACCGAAAATTTTCTACACACTCAAATAGTGTGCAAGATTTAGTCTGACCTTTTCATGAAATGATCACAGAGGAACTGTTCACAACTTCCGAAGGTAACCTGTTCCATGTGTCACAGATCTTATACGTAAAGTAATTCCCACACACACTAGTCCTAAACCGTTTCAAATCCAACTTCCAACCATTGTTGCGAGTTGGGTTATCATTTAAACTAAACATGCTTCTAAAATCGACATCGTTCAACCCACGTAAGAGCTTGAAAACCTCGATGAGTTGACCGCACAGCCTCCGAGTTTCCAGCGAAAACAGGGCCAGGGCGCGTAAGCGTCGATTGTAGCCCATATGCCTAACGGAAGGGATTAACTTTGTGGCCCTCGCCTGCACTCGCTCCAGCCTCTCAATATCTTTCCTGAGGGTGGGCGACCAGAACTGCACAGCATACTCCAGGTGCGGCCGAACCAGGGAATTGTACAGAAAGAGCACAATCTCCTTGTTCCGAAACTGAAATTGCCTCCTGATATAACGCAACAGCTTCTGGGCTTTCTTTTCCACCTCTAAGCATTGTTTGGTAAACTTAAGGTCGCTGCTAATTAGCACACCCAAGTCCTTTTCCAAATCAGTCGCCTCGATATTACTCCCCAACATCGAGTAGTCCGACTTGGGATTGGCGTAGCCAATGTGCATCACCTTGCATTTACCCAAGTTAAACGGCATTTGCCATTTTTCGGACCACTCTCCTATCCTACCTAGGTCCGCACGCAGTTGCTCTATCGCCTCGGGAGTCCCAACATTGGCCCCAAGCTTTGTGTCATCAGCGAATTTGGCGATCCTACTGACGATGCCACCGTCGATATCATTTATGTAAATGATAAACAACAGTGGCCCCAAAACGGAACCCTGAGGAACCCCACTAGTGACCGAGGCCTAACTCGAACTAACCCCTTTAATTACAACCCTCTGTCACCTATTCTTCAGTCAGTTTTCAATCCACCTACCTACTTCCCCACCGATACCTAGCGCGCGGACTTTCGCCATTAGCCGGCGGTGAGGTACCTTATCAAAGGCTTTCTGAAAGTCGAGATAAAGTATATCAATCGCCTACTCTTATCATACTCACCCAACATGACGTGGAAAAACTCGAGCAAGTTGGTGAGACAGACCTATGCCGTCTAAACCCATGTTGGGAGTCCCCAAGCAGCTTGTAGGAATCCAAATGGTCAACGATCCTATCCGCTATTATCCCCTCTAATAATTTACCTGCAACTGAAGTGAGACTAATGGGACGATAGTTCCCTGGACTTTCGTGATCCCCTTTCTTAAGATAGGGGTCACGTTGGCTTACCCAGTCACCAGGCACCTGGCCCGTCTCCAACGATTTGTTGAAGACTGTAGCCAGGTGGGGATCCACCTGGTCGCGCACTTCCCGCAACACTCTGGGGAGAGAACTGGTCTGGCCCAGGAGCCTTAAACGCACTCAGTTTGTCTATTCTATCGCGGTACATCAAATACTATCCAGGCCAGCACCTTCGTGCCTGACGCCTGGCTCGGGGATGACACGGGTGTCCTCCCTGGTCAACACTCCCGCAAAGTATTCATTAAGCACATTAGCGATTTCCGCGTCGGAGGTCCGCAGAATGCCGCTTCGGTCCTTTAACAGGCCGATCATGCTTCTAATGGGCTTTCTACTATTAACACAACTGAAGAACTCCTTAGGGTTCCCCTTGCAGAGGCTTGCCACCCGTAGTTCTTCGTTACGTTTCGCTAACCTAACCTTTGCCTTCACTTCCCTACACAAGCGGACATACGCTTCAGTGTTCTCATGGAAACAATTGGCCTTCGCCCTCCTATACGCTACTTTCCTATTTCGGATAGCCGAAGCGATGTCACGACTGAACCAATTAGGCTGCGTTGAAGCAGGGGTGACCGGTTTTGAGGGTATGGCAGCAGACTGCAGCACCATAAACCTGTCCAGGAATGCACTCCACACTCCCTCAACATCGCCGCCGACCTCTAACCCCATCTCACCTACGCTATCCCTGAGGCTAACAAAGTCCGCCCGCCATAGATCGAGCTTACTGCCTCTCGAGTTACTACGCTTCG
>JAJOZX010007996.1:0-202928 GCA_023014485.1 Bathynomus jamesi | reverse complement strand
TTTAACTTTAACTTGTGACGGTTATAAACTAATTTAACTTGCGCGATGCCGTCGCAGAAAGCGTCGTGTGTTAAGTGTGGGATAAATCAGTGGTATACAGATTTTAAGGATTATAACGGCGGTCCTACGGCGATTACCTAGAGATCAGTTTGTTTCTTTTGCGATTTAAGGGAGGAAATAGTTGACATAAAACGTAGTGTACGTGAGGTAACGGGAAGACTTGCAACGCTTGATGAGGGCAGGGGTAGGGCTACAGTTGACGAAAGCCGAACCAATACTAACGTTGAAGACGTTAGTAATTTGAAGGGTGAGGTGCGTAACCTAGTTTCTACTTTAGGTAGCTTATCGGGAAGGTTGGATAGAGTTGAGGAAGGGGTTAAGGTTGGTCCGAGATTAGTAGATGGGGAGGGATTTACAGAAGTTAAGGGTGGAGTTAGGCCACGTACGTTAAGTGATAGGAATCTCCCCCTATCGAGGTTTCGAATCCTTTCGCCCATTTGGATAGGGACGTGAACGAGGGGGAAACTATTTTAATTGGAGACTCTTTAGTGCGCCATATGGATAAAGAGTTCGTTGAACGGCATCCAACCAAGAGGAGGAGGGTCTGTCTGCCAGGGGCCAGGGTTGACAGAATTAGAGACGAAGTGGATAGGATTGATGTTGCCTCCCATCACTCGTTGTTGGTGACGATGGTGGGGGGCAACGACTCGTATAGGCCCGATACGAGTGTGCCTGACCCTTTGGAGAGGTTTATGGGTTAATTAGGTCCCTGAAGGCGAGGTCGGATAGGTCTTTAGTTCTAGGTATTACCCCTAGGTACGGTTTGGGTCTTAGGATTACGTCAAAAACAATATTTTTGAATACTAAATTAGGAGAGATTTGTGCTGAGGAAAATGTACCCTTCATAAAGCTGTGGTCAGAATTCAGTGATCCTAGTCTTTTTATAAAAGTTGGAGTGCATTTTAATGAAATAGGTAATGCTAGGCTAGGTAGGTTAATTGACGAAAACATTCGAAAGCTGTATAGGTCGAAGCCTTCTTTAAATGTTGTGGGTCTGGGAAACGCGGCCCGACGTAAAAAATAGTTTAAAACGCCGACCAGTGGTGAAAAAATAACTTAAACGTCTTTTATTGTAACGCGCATAGTATTAGAAATAAATTAAACGAATTTAAGGCGATAATTTATTCCAGGAACTACGATACAGTTGCTATAACCGAAACGTGGTTAAATACCGTGACTCGGGACTTGGGGGAACTTGATATAGCGGGTTTTAAACTCTTTACTAATGATAGGTTACATAGGATTGGTGGCGGCGTTTTGCTGTACATTCGTACATCCGTTGGGACAAATATGTCCCGTGGTCCTCAAAGGGTTAAGATAGATTTTCCGGCAGCAATTAATGCGATAAGCGTTGAAGTTAGGACTCGTAGTATTAGCTTTAATTTCGTTGTTGTTTATAGACCTCCCGTTCAACCCCTCGATACCGATCCTAGATTTTTCACAGTTCTTGGTAACTTTATTAATAATTGGGATAGTATAGTTGTCGGAGACTTTAACTGTCCTAACGTTAATTACGAGACTTTTACTGGTAATGATGAGGGTTTGAGACTGATAAAGTTTATGAAAAATAATTCTTTACGACAGATGATTACCGAACCAAAGCGCGGTGACAATATTTTAGACGTGGTGACGACGAATGACGTAAATATAGTCGAAAGTTTGGAAGTAGGTGAGAGTTTGGGATGTAGTGACCACCAAATTATTAGGTTTAAGCTATTGATAGAAAACAGTAAGGATAGTAACGTAATAGAAGTCCCTAATTTTCGTAGGGCTAATTTTGATAGTTTTGCGGATAAGATAATAGTGGTGGACTGAAATAATTTATTTATGGGTAATGACGCAAATTTTCATTGATAGGCGTTTAAAGAAAGTTTTTTTCAAATATCGAAAGGGAGTTTATTCCGCGCCCAGGCGCGCTAGTAATCATGGTAGGCCCAAGTGGTGGACTAGGGACAAAGCTGGGCACAAACTTTTAATCCGTTAATCGTTAATTAACGAAGTTAACTTTTTCGTTAACGATTTAACTTTTAAGTTAACTTTGAAAATCATTATCGGACTAATTAACTTCCGTTACATTTAACTTCCGTTAACTCAAGTCCGTTAACCCAAAAAATTCATAAATAAACGTTTAAAAGTTTATATTATTTTCAGTGCTGAGCAGGTGCGCAATTAATCCGCCACTGTTAATAGTGATGAACGAATTTCCATTTCGCAGTGCAAAATCAGGCGATATATTTGTTTCCGTCGCCACAATTTGTGTCTTACCAAATATGGTAGTATTTATGGCATTGGTTTTGAGCAAAACATGGTCGACTGTAAAATCAGGCGGAAAGATTTGCCATTTGAGTTGAATGTTTCAACTTCTTTCAAGAAATATCACGAGCATTTAAGGCACTTTCAATAATATATGTAACAATTACAACAAATAACTACATTCCTTTCATTTGCAGTCTGTCTCTTGCGCAACATGTTTGTGCTAGTGAATATTTAAAAATAATCGTTGTCAAGTAAGTCATGTATATTTATAATATGTCTGTGAGTACCTTATTAGTAGTCTCCTTGATACATTTCAAGAACCATAAAACTGATCAGTAAGATTTCAATTCTCATGTCACTTTGATGACATAAATTAAGTCAATTGATGTCTTACAATGGGAGCGTTTCACCTTAACCCTTTATGTCCTGGCGGTACTTCTAGGTACCACATCTTTAAAATCTCCATGGACAAAATGGAGAACGAGAAGAAGAGGGAAAATTAAATTATATATATATTGTGTTTTTCATTTTTTTTATAATAAAAGTTAACGTTAACGGTTTAACGGTAACTTCCGTTACATGTTTAACGGATTAACGGTTAACGAAGTTAACTTTTTGGTTAACGGATTAGCGGTTAACGAAGTTAACTTTTTGGTTAACGGTGCCCACCACTGACTAGGGAAATAGGCGTTCATAAACGAGCGTAACGGAGCATATAGACTTAATAAGCGCAATGGCACGGTAACTAACTTTAATAGATATATCGAGCTTAGACTTCAGGTTAAAAGATGTTAGGAATGCTAAGTGTAATTTTGAGATACTTGTAGCTGCGGATAGTAAACATAATCCGAAAAAGTTTTTTTACTACGTCAGTAATCGTAAGCCGATAAAAGATAACGGAGCAAGTGTAGTTTACGTCCTTCTGACGCAAAGGGACACAAACTACACTAGGTCAAAGTTGGGGAACGTAAACTACACTAGGATCTTTGGAAGACATTTTTTAAATGAAGCCATCAAATAAAACGTTAAAACTAACGAAAATATTATGACAACCTAACCAATCGTCAATTTATATATATATATATATTATATATATTGTATATATATATTATAATATATATATATTATAATTTTTTTTTTTTCTTCTCTAATTTACCGCCGATTCGTACCTATAGAAAGCGGTACATATCTCGGCGAGGCAGTGGTGGGTGGTGTTACTGTGTTGGGGTGGTAGACTAGGGTGAGTAAGGGTCATTTGCTGGATAGTGGGTAGGAGGGGTATGGTCTTAGACGCGATGGAACAGATAGGAGTGAGTGAGAGAAAGAGGAAAATCGCTTGTGTTGAAAAGTGGGGGGCCTTCGGCGAGTATGGATCGTAGACGGTCGGGTATGGGATTTTCGGCCAAGGGAAACACCTGCGATGAAGAGCGGCCAGGTTTGGGCATTCCACCAGGTGTATGACAGTGATACGGGCATGGCAGATAGGGCAGAACGGGGCTGGCGATTTCGCCATAAGGTGTCCGTAGGTGATGCGGGTGTGGCCTAGGCGGAGACGGGCTAGAATTATTTCTTTATGGCGGGACCGGTGGAATGAGGAGGCCCAGTATCCTATTTGTGGCTTGATCATGTGGAGTTTATTTTGTGTGGCCTGATCCCATTCCTGCTGCCATATGGAGCGGAAGTGGGAGCGGAGAGTCGGGAAGAAGTCGGAGAAGGGGAGGGGTCGGGAGGAGGCCGGCAGTGAGTGGGCCGTCTTTGCCGTGCGGTCCGCCGCCTCGTTACCCTGGATGTCGACATGAGCCGGAACCCAGCAGAAGGCGACTGTCTTGTGTCGGGAGGCCGTTAAAAAGTGGAAGGTTTGCTTGTTGGTACAGACGAGCGGGTGAGGAGGGTTAAATCTTTCTAGGTAGAGAGGTGCGCTTTGGGAATCTGAATAAATGACGGAGCTGGCAGAGTGGGTGCCCACAATTTCGAGGGCCTCCGTAATCGCGAAAAGTTCCGCCGAAAAACGGAGGCCTCGCGGGGCAGGCTGATGCCCTGGAAAGCGACTGGGACGAAATCACCGCTGAGGAGGCCGCACCAGTCTCCGAGCGGGAACCATCTGTATAAATGGCGACTGTGTCCGGGTGTTGGGTTGCGTGTTCGCGGAAGGGTGACCTGTATACCGTGGCGCTCCTGGTATTCTTCGGTAGGACACAGTTCCCTGCAAAACGTAATAGGGGTGAGGAGCCAGGGGGGGTGCTGTATGAAATGGGGATAAGTGAGGGGGCGGGCATGTTGAAAAGGTCAAGGAAAGACCGGACCACTTCAGTGAAGTGCCAGTTCCGTCCCTGGGGTGGTAGTTCAGAAACCGCCGTGCCCAGAAGCGAATAAGGTAGCCTCTATGCACGGAGGTATGTCCTCATGAGGAGTAGACCCGTCGGAGGGCGAGAGGGAGATAATTGCAGTCCACTTGGAGGCTGGGGAGGAGCGGAAAGCACCGGTGGCGAGGCGGAGGCCTCTATTAAAGACCGGGTCCAAGATACGGAGGCGGGCGTTGGAGGCTGAACCGTAAACTGCACTGCCATAGTCCAACTTCGACTGTACCATGGAAGTGTAAAGGCGAAGAGCGTCGATCTGCACCCCATGTGGTGTGGGGGAGGTGATCTAGGAGAGCGAGGGGACGTCGAAGGGATTGCTTCAGGCGTTTGAGATAGGGAACCCAGTTGAGCCGTCGGTCTAGGGTCATGCCCAGAAAACGCGTGGAGGGTACCACCTCAAGAGGACTGCCGTATAATGTGACAGAGGGAAGAGGAAGAGTTGCGGGTCTTCTTTTACTGAAGACCATACACTTGGACTTGGGGGTGGAGAGGCGGAAACCCACCGACGTCGCCCACTTTTCCACCCGGTAGATGGCGAGCTGCATCTGCCGTTGAACGACAGACGGTTCTCGCCCTGCGAAGTAGATCGCAAGGTCATCCGCGTAGATGGAAGAGCGGATGGTGGGTGGAAGGCATTTCGAGACTATGTTCATGACGACGGAGAGGCAGAGAACACTGAGGATGCTTCCCTGTGGGACCCCGTCCTCCTGCACGAAGGTGTCAGAGGACAGCCCACCCTGACTTTAAAGGTTCGGGAGGAAAGGAATCCCCTGATGAAGGTCGGCATGGCTCCGACGAGGCCTAGATGTCGGAGCTGACTAAGGATCATTGCCCGACGGGTGGTGTCATAGGCCTTCTGAATATCGAAAAAAAATTATAGTACGAACTGTCCATTGTCGAAGGCATCCTGTATGTCTCAGCTGAGGAGCAGGAGGGGATCAGTTGTAGAGCGGAATTGTCTGAAGCCGGACTGGGTAGCCGGGAAGGAATTGCTATTTTCAAGGACGAGCGATAATCGCGTAGCGACCATTTTTTTGAAGGATTTTGCAGGCACAACACGTCAGGGCGATTGGTCTGTAGTTTGTGGGGTCCAGGGAATCTTTGCCGGGTTTGGGGATAGGGATGACGTGGGCCTCCTTCCCCCTGGAGGAGAAGGCGCCCTGTATCCATATGCGATTGTATAGGTCTAGCAGGATAATTCGTAAGGTAGTGTGGATGTGTTGGATCATGCCGTACGGAATACCGTTCGGACCGGGACAAGGGGATCGTCGAGAGGCCAGTGCCGCCTGTAGTTCACGCATGGTGAACAACCGGTTGTCGGTGCTGTCTATCGACGGTGGACAGGGGCTATTGTTAGGGGCGGGTACGGACTGCAGAGGAAGAAACGGCGGCGAAGGTAGAAACGAGGTGGTTTGCCACCGACTTGGGCTCGTATAGGAGTCCGCCGTTAGTCCGGAGGACCTGGGGCCGGGAGTGGACATGTCGCCTCTCGACACCCCGTACCTTCTTCCCGATGGTAGCCGAAGGTGTGGTGGCGGTGATGCCGGACACAAAATCACGCCAGGAGGCTCGGCGCGC
Source organism: Bathynomus jamesi (assembly GCA_023014485.1). Lineage (NCBI taxonomy): Eukaryota > Metazoa > Arthropoda > Malacostraca > Isopoda > Cirolanidae > Bathynomus > Bathynomus jamesi. The sequence goes on along the minus strand of JAJOZX010007996.1, from coordinate 196,674 downwards.
TGTCTTCATTGTGCGGCGGGCGATGGCCCTGGCCCGCTGCATCTCGGTGCGATGGATGAGTAGTAGCGTCTGGTAGAAGCGCCGAGTAGCCTTCTTCTTGGCGCGCACGGCCTCCGCGCACTCCGGTGTCCACCAAGGCACCCGTCGGGCGCTGGGGTAGGCGGAGGATCGTGGGATGCTAGTGCTTGCAGCCGCTATAACGACGGACTCGAAATATGCGATGCACTCGTCGGCGGATGGGAAGTGGGCAGTCGTAAGGGTTGTATGTATTGTCGCGGAAGCGGGCCCAATTCGCGTTGGTAGTAATCCACCTTACCGGTACCCGAACAGTCTGGTCGGGCCGATTGAGCGTGAGTTGAATGGGGAAATGGTCACTTCCATAGTCCTCTTGGAGGACTTGCCATGTGAAATCTAGGAGGGCATCAGTCGAAACGAGGGACAGGTCTATACAGGATGGAGTGCAGGTGGTGGCATGGTAGAATGTGGGAGAGCCACATTGAGGCACTCGAAGGAGAGCTCGGTCATGACAGTAATCAGGGTTGGGGCCATATAGGTGGATTGTGTGTCGCCCCACAAGGGGTGGCGACTATTGGAATCGCCCAGTAGTAGAAAGGGCTTGGGGAGTTGTACGACTTCCACCAGGTCATCGCGGGATTGAGCAGACGGTGTACTGTCTATCCAGGGAAAGCCGGGCGGGAATCACCTGTAGCGGGGACCGGATAGAGAGATTGTGGAAGGGGACTGCGTGGTGTATGAGAATGGCAGCCCCCCTTCGAGTGCAGATAGGAGACGGGGTGACGATGCAGGAATATCCAGTAGGGCAGGGCATGGGCCTGGTCCACAGGATTAGCTCCAGGAAACACACACACACCGGACGGGAAGTGGCAATCAAGGAGTTAAGGCCTTCATAGTTCGCGAATATTCCTCTGCAGTTCCAGTGTACTATTGTGGTTTTTTGGGGGTCCATTAGTTGATGAGGGGGGATGGGTGTAGGTTTTAGGAGGTTGGAGTGTGAAGGGAGATCTGGAGTTCGTGAAGGTGAAGGATGGGTCAGGAGCATGGCTGGCTATCTACCGTTCACCAGGGAGGGAATCGGTCGGCCAGTCGATCTCCATGGAGGTATCAGGGTCGAGTCGGCCGAGCGAGACCGGAGGCATGGATCACAGCAATTAGAGGAACGTCGTGGGATGAGAGGGTCAGAAGTGTTTTGGCGGGCTTCTGTGTTCGGGCCAGGAGGGAGCACTTTACTTCCCAAAGTGGCGCCTCCCCGCCTGTCCGGGGTCTCAAGGCGGACCCTAGGTGGCGATAGGGGGTACCAGAAGGACCGGGCGGGTGGGAGGGAGGGGGTGCTCAGGGTGGCTGACAAGGAAGGGGCCGGGGATGTTTGGGGGGGACAGGTACTGTGATGTGTGGGTGGAAGGAGGTGAACCAGTGTGGTCTCGTGGAGGGGTGGAAAAAATGGCACCAGGAGGCAAGGACAGATCCATGAGACTCATGGGCGCGGCCGAGCTCCCCTCTGTAGCTTCGCCAGGGCCGCATCCACTGGATCTTCGGGGGAGAGGATGTTGTTCAAATTGAGTCTCGTCGTGGGGGACGGGTCATGTATTTCGGCAACTATTGTCAGAGTCTATCGGGGTAGAGTGGTGGGACTTAGGCGGTGGGGAGAGATGGTCCTTGTAGACGAAGTGGGCGGTGCTAGGGTCCAAGCCGTCTTCTTAGTTCTAAGGGAAGGAGAGACACTTTGAAAGGCCGGAGGGTCTGGCGACTCGTTCCGGCGTCTCCGCCTCGTCGGCTTGCTCCGGGCGGTAGATTCGGGCGTGTGCAGAGAATACTGGGAGGGCAGGGTCTGAGGTGGATGGGGCCTGGGAGTCCTGGTCCCAGACTCTTGGGGGATTTGTGGCAGGTGAGGTGCGTGAAGAGGAGGGGTGGGGGGGACAAGAGACCGTCGGATCCTGTGAAGATTTCTTTTGGGAGGGATAGGGAGCAGTGGTCGAGGGTGGTTAGGGTTTCAGCGGTAGGCCAGGGCGGTGTGCCGAGATGACAGAGCTGAGAGCAGCGGCGTAAGACACCTCCCGACTCCGCACCCTGTCTCGTGCCTCACGTGGGCTAAGGAAGTCCTTTACCTGTAGCCCTCGGACCGCCTTCTCGAACTTGAAGAAAAGGCATTCGCGGGATGAAGAGGGGTGTGCACCTTCAAAATTGGAGCATTTGGGTATGTTGGGGCATTCGTCAGGGTGAGCGATTTGTCCACAATGAACACACAGTTGATGCGGCTGCCGACAAACGGTACTAACGTGTCCAAACTTGTTGCATTCAATGGGTAGGGTCTGGGATGTATGGGCGGACAGAAAACTCTCATGACGCGCGGTCTCCTATACCCGATCCAATGCTGCTGGGAGGGATTAGTGTATTGAAAGTAAGGAGTAGACGTGGGTGGGGGAGGGGGTGCTTCCCTGTCGGGATGTGAAGCGATAAATCTTAGTGACTCCCAAGGATGTGAGGTCCTCCAGGAGCTCGTTCACTGCGATCGACAATAGGCGTGTGGCGTAAATAGTGCCCTGACTCTGGTTCAGGCGAAGGTGTGGAGAAACGGACACCGAGCATCCAAGGACCTCAGTGAGGGAGAGTAGGGCTTTTGTCTCTGCGACTGAGCGTGATTTTATGAGGAGGGAGCCATCCCTCTGTGGGCGTACATCATAGCGGCTGGAGTTGCTGTGGGTTCGGATCGCCTGGAACGTCCGTTCAGAGTTGGTCGGAAGGGACCCAGAGGTAGGCCGGACCACCAGGAATTTGTGGATACTTGGGAGGGAGAGGGAGGCTGTAGCATCGAAGTGGACTGGGATATCCAACGGTCGATAGGATGGCCGTGAATGCCGGCTTCCCCGTCCGCCGCGGGGCTCTCTCTCTGTCGAGGTGGGCCGACGGCGGATGAGGGGGCATATGAGGAGAGGAAGAAGCCGGGTTTTGGGGGCAAGTCCTGGGTAGAACTTGACTTGCCCGAAGGCGGCTGAGGTGGGCTAGGGCGAGACTCCTGCTCGAGAGAGTATGTCCAAGTGCATATTCGAGGGACGGACTGGGGTCGGCAACGGAAAAGGAGAGTGCAAGCGTTCCGCTTCCACAGGGGGGTCAAACCCATCAGGTTGCGGTCTTCCAGTGGTAGAGGACTCGAGGGCCTGGTTTGCCCACCACCCGAGTGTTGAGAGAAGTAGTAGTCCGAGAATAAGAAGCAGTAGTCGTAAGCCGAGGGGGAGAAGTATCCATAGCAAACAAAAAGAAAACTTCATCCCCTGCGCGCATCAAACCACCACCGACTCCAACAAGGGAAAGGCGAATCGTGGGCACACTCTATCCCACCGCCAATATATGTCACGCAGGGGAGATACACCCGTACCCAGTCCCCGTGCCTAAAAGGCGACCACTCATCCAACGCGCGGTGAAAGGTGGCAGGGACAGGGCTTGGGTTTGGTTGAAAAGCGACAAGGGTGCAGGGCAACCACCTTCCACATCCAAGGGCCTAGGAAGGGGTCAGATCAAGGTCCAAAAGCAACGCAAACAAAAAAAAAAGAGGGAGAAACAGAGAAGCCAGAAAGAATGGGTGAAAGGAGAAAGAAAGAAATAGAAGCAGGATATCAGCCGGGTCCCCAAACGGGTCCAATGGTCCACGAGGGCAGAGAAAGCCCTTACACCGAAGAAAGATGCATTCCCACATTCGACACAGGGGAACGCGCCCTATCGCTCCGGACAAAGCAAAGGGATATATATGTATGGAGACTTTTAACTCACCCTGTGTATATATATATATATATATATATATATATATATATATATATATATATATATATATATATATATATATTGACGATTGGTTAGGTTAAGTCGTAATATTTTCGTTAGTTTTAACGTTTTATTTGATTAGGTATACGCGGACAAAGTTAGGGAAAGCAAACTACACTAGGATAATGTAGAGGAACGTAAACTACAGTACACTAAACACCACAGGGGGGCGTAAATTACACTTGCTCCAAGATAACATAGGCTCTCTAGTGGACGCTAACGGCGCTTTGGTTTCTGACGCTCAGGCGATGGCGGGTATTTTTAACAACTTTTTTGCAACAGTTTTTATCGTAGAAGACGTAAATAATGTCCCCGACGTGGACGATGTCGTTCCATTTAGTAGCGAGACTAATTTGAATGAAATAACTGTTTACGAGGGTGAGATTGCGCATTATATCGATAAGTTAGAAGTCAGCAAGGCTCCAGGCCCTGACGCGCTTTATCCTAGACATTTGAAAGATTTGATAGATGTTATCGTAGGCCCCTTAGCAAAAACTTTTAATAAGTCACTGGGAGGGGATTATTCCTGAAGACTTCAAATTAGCTATCGTTACGCCCATTTTCAAAAAAGGCGACTGCACAGTAGCTAGAAATTATAGGCCTATTAGCTTAACGTCAATTGTCCATAAACTTTTGAATCCGAAGTTAGGGACCGTATCGTCGATCATTTAGAAAGTCGCGATTTGATTAATAGTAGTCAGCATGGGTTTCGACGCCATAGATCTTGTTTAACTAATTTGTTAAGAGTTTTATAACGAAATAGTGCGCGAATACGATAGCCATAGAGCAGCTGACGTTATTTATTTAGACTTTGAAAAAGCGTTCGATACAGTTCCGCATAGAAGATTAATTGCGAAGGTTAAAGCGCACGGTATACGCGGTCAGGTAGCTAACTGGTTAGAGAAATGGCTTCGTGCCAGGAAACAGAGGGTCGTTGTTAATGGTAGTGAATCGGGGTGGTTGGATGTAGGTAGCGGAGTCCCTCAGGGTTTATTGTGAGGCCCAGTGCTATTCGTAATCTACATTTACAACATAGATGTAGGCTTGACCAGTAACGCGTCAAAATTCGCGGACGATACTAAAATAGGCGGTAAAGTTCTTAACGTGGACGATTGACAGAGGCTCCAAGACGATGTAATTAGGATTATGGACTGGACCGATAAGTGGCAGACGCAATTTAACGTAGACAAATGTAAAGTTTTGCATATACACTGCGTTCGCACTTATTAAGCAGATTACATTTTCTCCAGTATTTTTAAAGCGTTTTTCCCCGATTTCAATGAAATTTGTAGCGAATAATCACTATATATAGCAGCATTGATGGTATTTATTTCGATAAAATTTTGATAATTAAAATAATTATCTCATTTTATTGAAAAATATGTAAAATATTGTGGTCCGATTATTAAGCAAGTATTCTATTTACGGATCTAAATGGTGAAAATGGGTAAGAAGGAGGATTTAACATCAACTGAGAAAAGAAAAATAGTCAAGTTACTCGCTGAAAATATAAAATCTATTGAAATTGCGAAGCAGTTTGGCAGAGCTTATCGACTGTAAACAAGTTTGTAGCGGAGGGTACCAAACTGAGGCAGCCAAGTGATAAAGGAGCTATAAGAAAAGTGACAAGGCGGCAGATATCTGTAATCAAGCGCAAACTGCAAAGCATCCATTGTCCTTAAGTAAAGAGGTTTTAGAGCAGGCTGGCATACATAATGTACCAAGAACATCTCGATGTGGAATCCTCCAAACAATTGGCAAGACGTGTAAACCTACGATTCAGTCACCATTAACGCCCAGGTACAAGAAGCAGCGTGTTGAATGGGCGCGTCAGTACGTGAAAACAGATTTTAATACTGTATTGTTAACCGATGAATGAAGAGCAACCCTTGAGGGATCTGATGGGTGGTCAAGAAGATGGATTGCTAAGGGTCAATCTCTACCATGGAATGAGGTTTTCTTTTAGAAAGTTTGTGTAAGATTGGGCATTCATTTTTACACCATCAGGCACTCTGTATGGGACAGCTACTTGATTGCCTATCAATCCTACCCAAAACATGACACTACCTCCACCTTGTTGGCGTCTTAATCTCGATGGTAGAAATTGGCTCTCAGCAATCCTTCTTTTTGACCAACCATCAAATCCCTCAAGGGTTGCTTTTCATTCATCGGTGAACAATACAGTATTAAGATCTGTTTTCACGTACTGACGCGCCTATTCAACACGCTGCTTCTTGTACCTGGGCGTTAATGGTGACTGAATCGTAGGTTTACACGTCTTGCCATTTGTTTGGAGGATTCCACATCGAGATGTTCTTGGTACATTATGTATGCCAGCCTGCTCTAAAACCTCTTTACTTAAGGACAATGAATGCTTTGCAATTTGCGCTTGATTACAGATATCTGCCGCCTTGTCACTTTTCTTATAGCTCCTTTATCACTTTGCTGCCTCAGTTTGGTGCCCTCTGCTACAAACTTGTTTACAGTCGATAAGCTCTGCCAAACTGCTTCGCAATTTCAATAGATTTTATATTTTCAGCGAGTAACTTGACTTTTTTTCTTTTCTCAGTTAATGTTAAATCCTCCTCCTTACCCATTTTCGCCATTTAGATCCGTAAATAGAATACTTGCTTAATAATCGGACCACAATATTTTACATATTTTTCAATAAAATAAGATAATTATTTTAATTATCAAAATATTTTATCGAAATGAATACAATCAATGCTGCTATATATAGTGATTATTTGCTACAAATTTCATTGAAATCGGGGGAAAACTTTTGAAAACATTGGAGAACATGTAATCTGCTTAATAAGTGCGAACGCAGTGTAGGTTCTCGTAACAACAATTACACGTACATGATGTATGATAGCGAGCGTTGACGAGGAAGTAGATTTAGGCGTACGCGTATCTAAGGATTAAAAAGTTAGGAACCAGTGCCTGGAGTCTTGCGCAAAAGCTAATAGGATGTTAGGCTTCAAAGCGCGTAATCTCGAATTTAAATCGAAGATTATATTGCCCCTTTACAAGTCCCTACTCAGGCCTCGCTTAGAATATGCCATTCAGTTTTGGTGCCCGTATTTGCGTGAGGATATTGATAAGTTGGAAAGGGTTCAGCGTCACGCCACGAAACTAATTCCGTCACTACGCAACAAGTCTTACGATGATAGGATTAAAGAGTTAGACTAGCATTCACTCGAAATTAGGAGATTAAAGGTGGAGCTTATTGAAGTTTTCAGAATCGTTAATAAAATCGATAACGTAAGTTTTGACATTGTTCATTTTCGATAATAGCAATACTCGTAATAACAGATTTAAATTACGTGGCAGACGTTTCATTACTAATATCGCTAAAACCTTTTTACGTTTAAAGTAATTGATAAATGGAATAATCTTTCCCCGCGTCCGTCATGAAGTCTATCAGTGTTAATATGTTTAAAAACCGTTTAGATAGGCATTTTAAAAATATTAACGTCGTTTAAAATAAAACAATTAGCAACAGGAACTCTGTGGGTAATGGTCGAAGTTTGAGTCTGTTGACGATTAATGCCAGCTTGCGACATGCCAGCGTGTGATATGCCAGCAATAAAATTATATTAAAAAACTTTAGACTAACACGAACTTAGATGTAGCTCGTAGTGTAAACTAACCCACTTTTTGTTATACTTTTCATGCTTTTTTGTCTTGTATATCTGTAGTTTGCATGGTATGACAGTGTTTGAATGTGTTTGTATGGTTTGTAAGCGTCCTTATTTTACTTCTTTTCATCTTTCACCCCTTTCCTATTCTCTTCGACTATTTTTCCGACTTGCCGTCAGTGGCCGACGGATGATGATGGTGAGTTTTTCTCTCTCTCTTTCTGAATGAATGTTAACCCACAAATGATAGGTTTTGCTACTTACTTAACCACTTATTCTCTTGTTTTAACCCCCCTACTCTCTTCTTTCTCTCGGGCTAACCTTAGAGTGGATCTTAGGGTATTTGTTAGCTTTAGCTTCTGTAGATCTGTAGATTCTCCTTTCGAAATTTCGGTGAAACTTTTGCTATTGCGCTAGACATATCAAAAGCTTTTGATAATCTCTCGCACAAATTTTTAATTTCTAAACTGCCCTCCTTCGGTTTCTATCCTTCTATCTGTGCCTTCATCTCTAATTTCCTTTCTGGCCGATCTATAGCTGCAGTTGTAGATGGCCACTGTTCTTCTCGTAAAGGTATTAACAGTGGTGTTCCTCAGGGTTCTGTCCTGTGACCCACTCTTTTCCTTTTATTTATTAATGATCTTTTAATTCGTGCTTCCTGTCCTATTCACTCCTATGCCGATGATTTCACTCTTCACTTCTCCATCCGCTTCCCAAAGCGTCCCTCTCAACAGTCACTCCATGATTCGCGTAGTACGGCTATGGAGCACCTGACCTCTGATCTTTTCTGCTGTCTTTGAGTGGGACAGAGAAAACCTTGTGGCTTTCAATGCCTCAACAACTCAGTTCCTCCATCTGTCTTCTCATCACAATCTTCCACACGACTATCCCTTCACCTTCAACAACACACAACTCAATCCTTCCTCTTCTCTTAACATTCTTGGCATTTCCTTTTCTCGTGATCTTTCCTGGAAAGATCACATATACTCTTTCTAAAACAGCTTCTAAGAGGCTAGGTGTGCTATACCGCCTCCGCGGTTTCTTCACCCCCACTCAGTTGCTGTCTCTTTACAGGGGTCTTGTTCGCCCCTGTATGGAGTATGCTTCTCATGTATTGGGTGGTTCAACCCACATAGCCGTCCTTGAACGGTGGAATCAAAGTCTTTTCGTCTCATCAATTCCCCGCCCCTTACTGATTGTCTTCAATCCCTCTCTTTTCGCCGCAATGTTGCCTCTCACTCTCTTTACTATCGCTATCAAAAGGGACATTGCTCTTCTGAACTCTCTAACTGCATGTCTCCTCCTTTAAGGAGAGCACGCAGTACCAGAATTTCTACTTTCTCATTCCTTTTCTGTCCAACTATCTAATGCAAGGGTTAATCGGTATTTTCAGTCTTTCATCTACTCAACCGGTCAACTCTGGAACAATCTTCCTCAATCCATCTTCCCTCCTCTATGACCTCCCAACTTTAAAACTTAGTGTGTCTAGGCATCTCGAAAACCCCAGACCCCCTCCTCCCTGCAAAAAAAAATACACAATGCGTCACATCCCGGATCCTCCAGATTAATGGAGACCACTCTCCCTCACCCTCACCACAAAAATCAAAACCCTCTCACCTCACCCTCTCCTTAAGCAAATTTTGCACTCACCAGTCTTTATACGAGGGCCACTCAGTATATTTTACCTCCACCTTTTTTTTTTTTTCAAAGTTTCCTTGTAAGTTCCAGAAATTTTGTACATTAGTAGTTACATACCCTTTTTACAAGTTTTTATTTTTCCACATAGTCTCCATCCTTTTCTACGGCTTTCCTCCACCTCGAAACAAGGGCCTTTATTCCTTGCTGGTAAAAGTCCGCTGGGTTCATCGTCACTCTGAAACTTCTTCCACGAATAGCGTTCTTCATTGGCCCAAACAAATGGAAGTTTGAAGGTGTCAGATCCGGGTTGTATGGAGGTTGGGGTAACACAGTCAAGCGCATTTTTGTGATTCTCTCTTGTTTGTAAACTGTTGTGTGGTCTTGCGTTATTGTGCAAAAGAAGGACGTCTTCCAGTTTTCTCTCCGGTCGAACTCGCTTTATACGCCTCTGGAGTCTCTGTAGGGTGGCAATATATGCCTCTGAGTTGATTGCTTGTCCTTTCTTCATAATGTCCACCAGAACCACCCCTTTCATGTCCCAGAAGATGGTGGCCATAACCTTTCCTGCAGAAAGAGCCATTTTGAACTTTTTCTTGCGTGGGGAGTCTGCGTGATGCCACTCCATGGATTGGCGTTTTGTTTCAGGTTTAAAGTGGTGTACCCAAGTCTCATCCCGTCACAATTCGTGAAAGGAAGTCATCCCCTTCTGTCTCGTATCGAACCAACGACTCAGAAGCAATTTCTTTTTTTTGGGGCTTTGTGATCTTCTCAGTTCACGAGGAACAAACCGTGAACACACTTTTGAATATCCCAGTTGTTGAATTATCGTATTCACACTTCCTTCACTAATTCCCAGCTCCAGTAATAGCTCCTTGTATGTGACGCGCCGATTTGATCGAATGATTATGTTAACACGTTGCACAGTGTGAGTTGTCACAGCCGATGCCGGGCGACCGCTGCGTGGCTCATCATCGAGGCTGGCTCCCCCTCTCTCCGATGATATTACACGTTTAGACCACCTTACGACCCCTGCACCTAATTTTCGGACTACGACTTCGGATACTCCTCTCTCCCCTGTTGTTTCTTCGGGGGATGGTCCTGTCGAGACTACGGTAAATATTTACTATTACACCGGTCTCCTGTAAAAAGTTTTAAAAGCTGGTTTTCAATGTTTTTCAATGTGCTGAATTAAAAAATGATACTCATTCCCGTCGCAAATGATTTGTTAAAGAGTTATTGAAGCTTAAAGCTTTTAAAACTTTCTACTCTTTTTTACCCTTTTTTACCTAACCTAACCTAACCTAACTACCTAACCTAACCTATTTATACCCATATTTAAGTCATGTCTTTAACATTGAAAACCAGCTTTTAAAACTTCTACCGGAGACCGGTGTAATAGTAAAGAAATACCCAGACTACTTCCCCTTTTCTCTCTCTGTCGGTATCTTCTACTAAGATGTTGATTCCCATCCTCGTAAGTCCACTATTGCTACGTTGGACCACCATGCTCCTTCTCGGGGGTTTCCTCGGGTTCTTTTTGTCGGAGTACTCTTTCTCCTCCTCATGACCACCGCCGAGCCCGTCGGTCTTGGAAGCCCGTTTCCGTGACCTCAACATTTTCGTCCCTCTCGACTTCCCTGTCGCCTTTTTTGTTATTAAACCGACCACATCTCGGTCTTTGCTTCCCCACCGTTTTGCGGTCTTTCGTAGCCTTACGGCTTCCGCCCAGGTCTCTCGTGAGCATATTTCGGAGCTTCGTAATGTGTCTTCTTTACTCATCAAATCTCTATTTCCGGAACAGAGTGGTGCTCTGGCTACGATCTCCATCTTGGGTGATTGTCCAGTCTTATGCGTCCTCGATTCGAAGATGAATTCTTGCCAAGGCACTATTTTTGTCGCTTAACTCTTAGACGTTTCGGAGGAGGATCTCTGCTCCGTGTTTTGTAGAGTGGAAGGTGTCTTCTGTACATCGTTTCACGAAGCGTGTTGATGGCAGTCTTCAGCTCACCCCGCGCTTACTCTTAAGTTTTGACCAGCTGTCGCCTCCAGTTCATGTCTGGTATGTTTGGCTCCGTTTTGATGTACATCCTTATGTTCCTCAACCTACCCGTCTTAACTGCAAAACATTCGGGCATACTGGTTCCCGTTGTCGCCAGTCTAATCGTGTTTGCGTTCATTGTGGACAGGTTTTCCATGGTGTGCCTTGTTCTAATTCCCCTTCTTGGATTAACTGTGGTGGTAAACTGGTAACTACCTTGCTTCTTCAGCATCTTGTATTATCAGGTCATCCCATAAGTAATGTCTTTTTTTACGATAGATTTAGTTTAAACTAGTCCTACTCGGTTTAAGCATAAATTTTCCGAAGGTTATATCTAAGACGAGATTATCGTGTTTCGCTACATACTTTACAGACCTTGACCAGTGAAGACGTGTGTTTTGCTTTATGTGAACCCCTCATAAACATGGCGGTATCAGAAGAGCATATCAGGCATATAATGCTTTACGAATTCAAAAAAAGGGAATAGTGCTACTGAAGCAACGCGAAACATTCAGAACGTTTATGGCAACGATATTCTGCATGTGAGGAAATGTCAAAGATGGTTTCAAAAGTTTAGGAATGGTGACTGCTGTTTGACAGATGCAGTACGCTCTGGATGCCCTGTTGAATTTGATGATGACCTGCTGTTAGCCGCACTTGGAGAAGACTGTTCAACAACTGTCGAAGAATTGGCCCAGAAACTCAATTCATCCCCGTCCACCATCCATCGACATTTGCAATAACTCGGGAAAGTGCCTAAGTTAGGAAAATGGGTGCCACATGAATTGTCGGTCGACAGTCTGAGGGTGCGGGTAAACATTAGCACAGCTCTTCATTCCCGTGAACTCCAAGATCCGTTTCTGCACCGTTTAGTGACTGGTGATGAAAAGTGGATACTGTACCAGAATGTTAAGCGCCGTCGACAGTGGGTTTGTGCCGGAGAACCAGCGACACCACAGCCAAAACCAAATTTTCACCCTCGGAAGGTGTTGCTTAGTGTTTGATGAGATAAAGGTGGTGTAATACACTTTGAAACCTTACCACACAACCAAACAATCACCGCTCAAGTCTACTGTCAACAACTGGATCGATTGAACACTGCACTAAAAGAAAAGACCTTCTTTGGTTAATTGGAAAGGAATCGCGTTCCACCACGACAACGCACGTCCTCATTCCGCTCGGATCACTTCTGCAAAAATTGAGGAGCTTGGGTGGGAAAAACTTCCACATCCTCCATATTCTCCAGACCTTGCGCCTTCAGATCATCATCTCTTCAGGAGTCTGCAAAACTATCTTGACGAGAAACAGTATACTTCTTTAGATGACCTGCACACCATTCTTTGTACGTTTTTTGCCTCAAAACCGCCTGAATTTTATAAACATGGCATTGAAAAGTTTGTAGGATGTTGGCAGTGTCATTGATTTCGATGGAAAATGTATACTAGATTAAAAAGTTTCAGTTGAGTTTTTTTTTGTCCTTCAAATTCCGATCTGAAAAACGACATTACTTATGGGATGACCTGATATTTATAAGTTCGAATTTGAAGTTACTCTTCTCAAGACCAAAGAGCGCATGACTTTTCCTAGAGGTTCGTGCTCAGGTTCGTGCTAGTTTTGTTCGAGAACGTCATACTCGCTACATTCTTCGTGCTTCTCGTTCGCGACCTGGCCGTTTTCGGAAACCCCTTCCTACCTCGTCTTTTCCCCAGTTTCTTCGCTCACTTCGGCCCAGTTCTGCTCCCGACAGTGTCGGTCTCAGCAGTCTCCACACATTTCTCGACCTTCCTTGGTCCGAACGCCCCCGCGCTGCATTTTCTCTTCCTCGAGGTCGTCTGCGGGGCTGCCTCCTTTTGGGGACCCTCCTGCTGGTCGGAGGGGTGTTAAGCATAGGGCTGAGGAGACCGCCGTAGGTTCTCAGTTTCTCGCCGCCGCCAACGTTGCTCGGATCTGGTTCTCTTTCCGCAGTCTACCCTTGCCACTATGAGTAGTTTCATTGCAAACCCTGCCCGAGGTTCTACTTTATCCCACTGTCCCAGGTTGTTGACCCCCTCCTCCTTTTGCCGAACCCTTGTATGTACTACGAGTCCTGGTGATTCAATTCCCTCTTCCCAGGTGGGCCCCGTCAGTCTTTCACCAAGGTCTTCTGTTCCTCGCTCGCCCTTCGAACTTCCTCCAGCTGGAGAGCCAACTTGCGGTTTGGACTCCCTCCCGTCAGCCTTACCCGCCTGTTCTCGCTCCTTGTTAGACCTCCCTATGCCCCAACATACTATTCCTCTCCGTTGATCGTTCATTCTGGCTCTGCCTCTCCTTGTTCCGACAATGCCTCGGTCCTTGATCCTTCTTTACGAGTGCACCGGGGTTGCTTTAGGAAGTCTTGCATTCCAGTACCTGTTTCTTTATCTCTCCCTGTTCGCCCGTCTGATCTCCGCCTGCGGCCCCATCCCGAACAGGTTGGATCAGATCAGAACTTGCGGAGAAACGTCGTATTTGTTCCATTATTTTTCGAATACGAGGAGGGGTCAAGGGCGAATGCCCACAAAAGCGACTCCCCCCCCCATAAAAGAAGAGATCGAAAATCAAGGTCCAGGGTTTTCGAGGTGTCGAGACACACTGCGTTTGAAAGATTGAAGGTCAAAGACAGGAGGAAAGATGGATTTTGGAAGATTGTTCCAAAGTTGATCCAGTTGAGTAGATGAAAGATTGAAAATTCCGATTAACCCTTGCGTTCGAGTTGGACAGAAAGGAATGAGAATGTGTAGAAAGTCTGGTGCTGCGTGCTCTCATTAATTAAAGGAGGAGGCATGCAGTGAGAGTTTAGAAGAGCAGTGTCCGTTATAATAGCGATAGTAAAGACAGTGATGCAACAATGCGGCGAAGAGAGAGGGATTGAAGACAGTCAGTAAGAGGCGGGGAATTGATGAGACAAAAAGCCTTTGATTCCACCCGGTCAAATACGGGTGTGTGGGTTGAGCCATCACATACATGAGAAGTATACTCCATACAGGGGCGGATGAGACCCCTGTACATAGTCAACAACTGAGTGGGGGTGAAGAAACTGTGGAGGCGGTACAGCACACCTAATCTCTTAGAAGCACTTATTAAGCAGATTACATTTTCTCCAATGTTTTCAAAAGTCTTTCCCCGATTTCAATGAAATTTGTAGCAAATAATCACTATATATAGCAGCATTGATGATATTCATTTCGATAAAATATTTTGATAATTCACTGGTAAACAAAATTTTTGTCACAAGTAAACTGTTTAGTGTTTTTTGCTTACTTTTTTACGTTGAATTAAAAAATGCAATTAGAATCTTTTTATCACCCATAGGTTTTGTGTGACTGATACGTATTACTGTATCTTTTATATAGCGTATAAAGATTTTTTAGAAAACTGCGCTTTATTTATAAGGATGACATGTTAGTATTGGAGAGAGGAAGCTAAATTGGGTGCTAGTAGGTCATTTGTAAGACAGTTGACTTGATTGTTTGAGTACGGGTTATCAGGCAAGGCGGGCTGATACATATATCTACATGTTCAGACATGCACCGAGTCACTGTCTGAGGCGCACTGTTTTGTCAGTTGTGTGTGAGCATCACAAGTGTTACTCAATCTGTTCTGTGAAGTGTGTTACATCCTGCAGTTACAGTTTTGTGTTAATTAAGCTTGCATTATGCCACGAAAGTGTTTAAATCACCCAGATAGTTTCTGCCATGTGTGTGGAGAGCTAACCTTCAAATCTCAGAAACGAACCATTACGCTGTAAGAGTCCGGTTTTATTTATTATAGACCTTTACAAGTTTACGTAGATAATTAACTAAATGCCAGGGTCACCAGCGCCCAAATGCTAGATTGTCATCCAGCACTACGGCGCAAAAATTAATTTTGATAAAAGAAGGGAAGGACTGATTATAAAATCATCAATATGAATTTTGTATTTTATTGACAACAATTAATAACTATATGTAACAATTATTCATAAATGCAAAGGGGATTTTTACCCGTAACAACTTTGATGGACATATAAATGCGAGATTAAATAATGGCCCGTTTAGCTAATATATAACAGTCTGCAAATAATACTGATTATAATAATAAATATGTAATAATACAAATAATAGTACAAATGATATGTAACACTAATAATATAACTAATAATAATAATAGTAATAATAATAGTAATAATAATAGTAATAATACTAATAGTAAACTAATAATAATAGCCACAATGACAACCTTCTCTGCAAAGAGACAGCAAGAATACTGTAAGTGATATTTCAGAGAATAAGAATAATAAAAATGGCAATAATTAATAATTAAAATACATATGCTCTATATAGGCCCAGTAACCTGTGGATGATAAATTACAGTTAATTCTCATTATGGGATTGTGTTAAGTTGAATGGGAGAACTAAGGAAGTATGTAGGCCACAAATGACTAGTAGGCCATCTGCTAAGAAAATGCATGACATAATAGGCTTATATTATAAAGTAAAATATACTAAGAAAATTAATAGGCAGGCCTATGCCTCTTCAATATATCGAGCTGAGGTTAATCTAAAACAAAGACTATGGTAGGCCTCAGCTAGGCTAGAGTTACAATTTGGCTTTTGCCTAGACCTAACTTAGCCTAAGGTAATTTATTGTATGAATCTTACATTACTATTTGTAGTATAAATCTTAGTACTAATTGCAAACAGTATAAGGCTTGTTAGTATCTGCAGTATGCGGTATTGCATACAGATATGAAATAGTAAAGAATATAAACATTATAAATACAAAACATACCATACAATTTTTGCTTGCTGGCGCGGTGCTTTCAAATAATACGATGTGTGAACAGCGTCCTTTGTGTTGTCGTTTCACATAAGTTTGTTTTTACTATACAATTTTACCAACAAGCCAAAATAATCCTTAAAAGCCAATTCATGTCTAGTCACACCACACTGAATTCTTAAGAATTAAATTTGATCACTGGACATATTTAACTTGTATTTATTTATTTATTTAGATTTAAATATTTCTCTCATGCCAATTTTTGGCAGTTTTCACTAATAAAAATAATCTTGTGGTGCAAGGCACTACAACGCCACTGATTAAAAAATGTTATAACTTTATTTTGGGTGCAAACTAGGTGACCAAGATAAGTACTGGGCCCCTCATATTTGCTGTGTGACATGTGTTAGGCTTCTAACTGGTTGGAAAAATAGTTCTCGTCACATGCCCTTCGCCGTGCCTATGGTTTGGAGAGAACCGAAAGACCATTCATCAGACTGTTATTTCTGTTTAACAAACATATCAGGGATTACTTCTAAGTCCAAACATACGGTGAAATATCCTAATTTACCGTCAGCAATGAGACCTGTTCCACACAGTGAAGAGCTACCCGTACCGAAACCACCAGAAAATGTGACCATGGACGAAGATGACTCCGATGCTGAAGTTCATCCAGACCAGGTAGGAGAACAGTTTGATAGTGACCCAACATTTGAAGCAAGTGGTCCTTCCTCGGAACCTCATTTAATAACTCAGGGAGATCTTAATGACCTCGTTCGTGATTTAAATTTGTCTAAAAAACTGGCTGAAATTTTAGCTTCAAGATTGAAAGGATGGAATCTTCTCCAGCAGGGCACTAAAATATGTTTTTCCACAACCGCCAGGATGAATTTAAACATTTTTTCTCAAGAAAATGGTCTAGTATTTTGTAATGATGCTGCTTCTCTTATGGAGGCCCTTGGGCATCAACACAATACAACGGAGTGGCGCTTGTTCATTGACTCCTCAAAACTTAGCTTGAAAGCTGTGCTTCTCCATAATGGAAATAAATACTCGTCAGTGCCTTTAGCTCATGCTGTCAACATGGAGTCATATGACAATATGAAACTTCTCTTGACAAGTATTAGGTATGAGAAATATTCCTGGCATATATGTGGGGACTTGAAAGTGATTGCTCTTTTGCTCGGCTTGCAACTTGGGTATACTAAGCACTGCTGTTTCTTGTGTGAATGGGACAGTAGGAACAGAAAAAATCACTACATACAAAAGCAGTGGCCAAAACGAGAAACATTTATTCCAGGAAAGAAAAATGTGGTGAATAAGCCACTGGTTAATCCTCAACTAATTTACTTACCTCCATTGCACATCAAACTTGGACTGATGAAAAATTTCGTCAAGACAATGGATCAAAATGGTACGGGATTTCTGTACTTAAAGAATAAATTTCCGAGGCTAAGTGATGCTAAAATCAAAGAAGGGATATTTGTAGGTCCTCAAATAAGGGAGTTGATAAATGATGAGCAATTTGAAGATCAGCTGAATGAAGTGGAAAGAGCTGCGTGGCAATCATTCAAAAATATTGCTAAGAATTTTTTGGGAAATCATAAGGCCGAAAACTACCATGAAATAGTGAGTGATCTTTTGAAGGCCAACAAAGCTATGGGATGTAATATGTCCCTAAAAATACATTTCTTACACTCCCACTTGGACTTCCTCCCTGAAAACCTTGGCACCGTCAGTGACGAGCACGGGGAACGCTTTCATCAAGACATTTCCAACATGGAAAAGCGGTACCAGGGCAAGTGATGCCCAAGTATGCTGGCTGACTACTGCTAGACCCTCAAGAGAGATGTTCCACAGGCGAAATACAGCAGAAAATCAACCAATGTCACCTTTTAGGTAAGTACAAAGGCCATGCATTAATAAAGAAATATACATTTTTTTATTAAATTATAACTGTGTGCCACATAAAAACCTTGCGTAATGGAGAAAATCTAACAACATATTCGAATTCAGCGTAAAAAATAGTTAGGCTCACGTACTTCAATACTTGACAGAAAAAACAATTATTTCGTTGACCAGTGTATAATTAAAATAGTTATCTTATTTTATTGAAAATTATGTAAAATATTGTGTTCCGAATTATTAAGTAAGTATTCTATTTACGGATCTAAATGGTGAAAATGGGTAAGGAGGAGGATTTAACATTAACTGAGAAAAGAAAAATATTCAAGTTACTCGCTGAAAATATAAAATCTATTGAAATTGCGAAGCAGTTAGGCAGAGCTTATCGAACTGTAAACAAGTTTGTAGCGGAGGGTACCAAACTGAGGCAGCGAAGTGATAAAGGAGCTACAAGAAAAGTGACAAGGCGGCAGATATCTGTAATCAAGCGCAAACTGCAAAGCATCCATTGTCCTTAAGTAAAGAGGTTTTTGAGCAGGCTGGCATACATAATGTACCAAGAACATCTCGATGTGGAATCCTCAAAACAATTGGTAAGACGTGTAAACCTACAATTCAGTCACCATTAACACCCAGGTACAAGAAGCAGCGTGTTGAATGGGCGCGTCAGTACGTGAAAACAGATTTCAATACTGTATTGTTCACCGATGAATGAAAAGCAACCCTTGAGGGACTTGATGGTTGGTCAAAAAGATGGATTGCTGAGAGCCAATTTCTACTGTAGTGCCTTGCACCACAAGATTATTTTTATTAGTGAAAACTGCCAAAAATTGGCATGAGAGAAATATTTAAATCTAAATAAATAAATAAATACAAGTTAAATATGTCCAGTGATCAAATTTAATTCTTAAGAATTCAGTGTGGTGTGACTAGACATGAATTGGCTTTTAAGGATTATTTTGGCTTGTTGGTAAAATTGTATAGTAAAAACAAACTTATGTGAAACGACAACACAAAGGACGCTGTTCACACATCGTATTATTTGAAAGCACCGCGCCAGCAAGCAAAATTGTATGGTATGTTTTGTATTTATAATGTTTATATTCTTTACTATTTCATATCTGTATGCAATACCGCATACTGCAGATACTAACAAGCCTTATACTGTTTGCAATTAGTACTAAGATTTATACTACAAATAGTAATGTAAGATTCATACAATAAATTACCTTAGGCTAAGTTAGGTCTAGGCAAAAGCCAAATTGTAACTCTAGCCTAGCTGAGGCCTACCATAGTCTTTGTTTTAGATTAACCTCAGCTCGATATATTGAAGAGGCATAGGCCTGCCTATTAATTTTCTTAGTATATTTTACTTTATAATATAAGCCTATTATGTCATGCATTTTCTTAGCAGATGGCCTACTAGTCATTTGTGGCCTACATACTTCCTTAGTTCTCCCATTCAACTTAACACAATCCCATAATGAGAATTAACTGTAATTTATCATCCACAGGTTACTGGGCCTATATAGAGCATATGTATTTTAATTATTAATTATTGCCATTTTTATTATTCTTATTCTCTGAAATATCACTTACAGTATTCTTGTCTGTCTCTTTGCAGACAAGGTTGTCATTGTGGCTATTATTATTATATTAGTATTATTACTATTATTTATATTATTATTACTATTATTATTACTATTATTATTACTATTATTATTATTAGTTATATTATTAGTGTTACATATCATTTGTACTATTATTTGTATTATTACATATTTATTATTATAATCAGTATTATTTGCAGACTGTTATATATTAGCTAAACGGGCCATTATTTAATCTCGCATTTATATGTCCATCAAAGTTGTTACGGGTAAAAATCCCCTTTGCATTTATGAATAATTGTTACATATAGTTATTAATTGTTGTCAATAAAATACAAAATTCATATTGATGATTTTATAATCAGTCCTTCCCTTCTTTTATCAAAATTAATTTTTGCGCCGCAGTGCTGGATGACAATCTAGCATTTGGGCGCTGGTGACCCTGGCATTTAGTTAATTATCTACGTAAACTTGTAAAGGTCTATAATAAATAAAACCGGACTCTTACACTACCATCGAGATTAAGACGCCAAGAAGGTGGAGGTAGTGTCATGTTTTGGGCAGGATTGATAGGCAATCAAGTAGCTGTCCCATACAGAGTGCCTGATGGTGTAAAAAGAATTCCCAGTCTTACACAAACTTTCTAAAAGAAAACCTCATTCCATGGTAGAGATTGACCCTTAGCAATCCATCTTCTTGACCAACCATCAGATCCCTCAAGGGTTGCTCTTCATTCATCGGTTAACAATACAGCATTAAAATCTGTTTTCACGTACTGACGCGCCCATCCAACACACTGCTTCTTGTACCTGGGTGTTAATGGTGACTGAATCGTAGGTTTACACGTCTTGCCAATTGTTTGGAGGATTCCACATCGAGATGTTCTTGGTACATGATGTATGCCAGCCTGCTCTAAAACCTCTTTACTTAAGGACAATGGATGCTTTGCAGTTTGCGCTTGATTACAGATATCTGCCGCCCTGTCACTTTTCTTATAGCTCCTTTATCACTCGGCTGCCTCAGTTTGGTACCCTCCGCTACAAACCTGTTTACAGTTCGATAAGCTCTGCCAAACTGCTTCGCAATTTCAATAGATTTTATATTTTCAGCGAGTAACTTGACTATTTTTCTTTTCTCAGTTAATGTTAAATCCTTCTTCTTACCCATTTTCACCATTTAGATCCATAAATAGAATACTTGCTTAATAATTCGGAACAAAAGATTTTACATATTTTTCAATAAAATGAGAATTATTTTAATTATCAAAATATTTTATCGAAATGAATACCATCAATGCTGCTATACATAGTGATTATTTGCTACGAATTTCATTGAAATCGTGGAAAACTTTTGAAAACATTGGAGAAAATGTAATCTGCTTAATAAGTGCGAACACAATGTATTTGATCTTTCCAGAAATGATCACGAAAAAAGGAAACGCCAAGAATGTTAAGAGAAGAGGAAGGATTGCGTTGTGTGTTGTTGAAGGTAAGGGGATAGTCGTGTGGAAGATTGTGACGAGTAGACAGATGGAGGAACTGAGTTTTGAGGCATTGAAAGCCAGAAGGTTTTCTCTGCCCCAATCAGAGGAAGTAGAAAGATCAGAGGTCTGGTGTTCCATTGCCGTCCTAGGCGAATCATGGAGTGACTGTTGAGAGGGACGCTTTGGGAAGCGGGTGGAAATGTGACGAGTGGAATCATCGGCATAGGCCAGGAAGTGCGAATGAAAAGATCTTTAATAAATAAAAGGAAAAAAGTGGGTGAAAGGACAGAACCCCGAGGAACACCACTGTTAAATAGCTTTAGGAGAAGAATAGTGGCCATCTACAACCACAGCTATAGATCAACTAGAAAGGAAATTAGAGCTGAAGGTACAGATTGAAGGATAGAAATCAAAAGAGGGAAGTTTCGAAATTAAAAATTTGTGCGAGACTATCATAAGCTTTTATGTCTAGCGCAATAACAAAAGTTTCACAGAAATCTCGAAAGGAGGATGACCAAGAGTCGGAGAGATATGCAAAAAGATCGCTAGTAGAGCTTCCCTTGTGGAACCCATACTGATGATCTGGAAGAAGATTGTGAGAAGAGGTGTTTAAGAATTTTCCTATTAAGGATAGATTAAAAAACTTCAGAAAGGCGAGAGATCAAAGCAATTAGACGATAGTTGGAGGGTGGGTTGAGAGCGGTCACCCTTCTTTGGGACAGGCTGAATAAAAGCGAACTTGCAGCAGGAAGGAAAAGTACCAGATGAGAAACAAAAACGGAGTAGTTTGCCTAGGCAGGATGAGAGCACAGAAGCACAATTCTTAAGAACACGAACAGCACCATCAGGACCATACGACTTCCTAGAGCTGAGCCCAGATAGGGCAGAAAAAACATCTTTAGAAGAGATTCTAATTTCAGACATAATAAAGTCAGAGGGAGGAGATGGAGGAACAGCCCCGTAATCGTAGGGTTGAGTTGGAAGCGAAAGTTTGAGCGAAGAGTTCAGCTTTGTCAGGAGAAGAGACGGCAATTGTGCCGTCAGAATGGAAAAGAGGAGGGAAAGAAGAGGAAGTAAAGTTGTTGGAGAGGTTTTTAGCTAGATGTCAGAAAGTGAGAAGAATTAGAATTGGATAGGTTTTTACATTTTTGTCGGATGAAGTAATTTTTGGCGAGTCGAAGAACAGATTTTGCACGATTGCTGGCAGAAATATAAGCTGAGTGAGAGTCAGGAGTTGAATGGCGACGGTACCTTCTGAAAGCCTCCTCTCTGTTGCGGATAGCATTAGGACAAGTAAAGTTAAATCAAGGTTTTTTGCATTAGTAGTAGGAAAAGAATATATAAAATATACGGCTCCATGCCCGAGAGAATCACCTCCGTGATGCGCTTAGCACAACTGGAAGGGCCTCGGCCATAGAAGTAGTAATCATTTCCTGGGAAATCATAGACATACTGCCTAAGGTCCTGCCAAAGGCGCCTACTCTTGGGAGTATCCAAAGGCCGGATTGGAGGGATAGGACAGGAAACGGATATAAGATTGTGGTCGGGGGAACTCGACGGAGAAAATAGCTTCACAGACTAAGAAGAAGGATGAGAGGTAAGAAATAAATCCAGAATGTTGGGCCGATCTCCAAGGCGATCGGGGATACGAGTAGGGTTCTGTACAATCTGTTCTAGGTCATTTAGGATAGAAAAGTTGCGAGCTAGTTCACCTGGAATGTTAGTGAAATGGAAGGAAAGCCAAAGGTGTTAGTGAACATTGAAATCTCTAAAATGGAGATTTTAGCAAAGAGCGAGCGGATAGAGTGTATTTCACTTTGGAAGCGAGTTAGTCAAAGAATTTGGATAATAGTAGAATTAGGGGAAAGGTAAACAGGGTAGATGTACTGTATTTAGTTTGAGATTAGCATGAAAGCCGTAGCCAGAGGATATAGACTTCGGAAGATTTGAGTTCGGGAATACGAGAACAAGTTAGGTCATTGTGTACATGTACGCAACATCCACCTTTGGAGTGCTATTGAGTATATAGAAAGTAAGAGGGTACAGAAAAAGGGTTGCTGTCAGTCGTCCCAGACACCTGGTTTCAGCGAGTTTCTGGTCGGTAGTCGTTTAATTTTTACCCTTTTACACTTTTGAACTTTTCTTGTTTATATCTTCCTTACAATGGGTAATTTCAGTCTCATCCTTCATTGGAACTGTCGAAGCATTTCTGCCACCTATGAAGGTGTTTCTCTTCTTTTACGTACGTCCCAACCTGCTTGTCTCTGTCCTTACGAAACGATTTTAGGTTCTCAGACTATACTTTCTCCTCTTGGCTGTTCTGGCCATCCTTGTTGAAGTACCCACACGAGGTCATCAGCAAGGCGACCGCCAAGAAGCTCTCACACCATCTGTGGTATCTTTCCGAGGGGCTGGTTGGTTTCTCTCTCTTCGATGAAAGGGTGTCCTGGGGAACAAAAAAGTTGATGGTGGAAGGCGAGGAAGAAGATCCTCCCAAAAGACCGAAGCTGGATGCAAGGATCTTCTTGGATGACGATGGAAAGGGGCTTCAGCAACTGGTGTCCGCAAACTCCAAAGCTCTTTTCACGAGGTTGGCCCTTCAGGATGATTTCCTCCGCCAAGACCCCCGCGAATGGCCCCAGTGCAAAAGCTTCCAAGCTGCCGCAAATCTGGTCCGGTCCCTGGCTGTGGTCAACGACAGAGCAGAGAGAGGAGTTGCCCTTATTCGAGACTTTAACAAGAAGCTGACCAGCGATGAGGAGCAGCTCCAATTCTTCCTCCAATTCGTCGCAGACCACCAAAAGAAGTTCCCGGACTGCAAGAAAGCGACACTTTTGAACAAAGGCAGGTAACAATGAGTGCTGGTAACAATGAGCGGCTAATACCTACTTTTGAGTAGGGGGGGACCTGCATGCCCTGGTGCCAGTTGTGCCAAAATATAGACAATGAGGGCGACCTCTAAATATTGAGCAATACGAATAAAATTTTGCACGATGACTCATCTCCTGAAATAGCATCTATTTGGGGGGTGAGAGCGAAATTTCCGTCACTTTGTGTTTTTGAAGTCATATGGGCCACCCTAATATACAGTATGTCCCACAAAAAAGTACACCCAACTTTAGATTGTACTAACTCCTCCAAAAATTGAGATATTTTGGATCTGTTTGTTTGATTTAATATAGCAAATTATTCTTTGTTAACGTTCAAATTTATTCATGTTTAAACGAATTAGTGTTTAAGCATCTGCTTTTAACTGAAGGGTACAACAAAATGGATTGCGCAAAATTGTTCAATGAAAAAATAATGTGTGTGCTATCGATGTAATAAAAGACAAATACATAATAATAGATACTTTAATATAATTTAATAAGATACAAAGCAGATTTTTCTTTATTCCTTATTACAAAAGTTATGCTTAGTTTCGTTTTATTTCAACATGACCGCCATTCCAATCGATACAAATGTGGAGTCGAGCTCTCATCTTCCCCATCACTCTTTTGATAAGATCTGGATTGTCTTTTAACAAGTTGATTTCAGCTGTGATGCGAGTCCTCAAATCATCTAAATTGATAGGTTGTGATGCAAATACTCTATTTTTCAAGAAATAGCTCCTGCTCACAGGAGAGTTATTGTGAAGGAACGCTTGCAGGAAGTCTTCCACCAAAGAGTAATTGCTACAGGCCATGACATTGAATGGCCTCCCAGAAGCCCTGACTTGATCCCGTGTGATTACTTTTTATGGGGTCATTTGAAAAATAGAGTATTTGCATCACAACCTATCAATTTAATGATTTGAGGACTCGCATCACAGCTAAAATCAACTTGTTAAAAGACAATCCAGATCTTATCAAAAGAGTGATGGGGAAGATGAGAGCTCGACTCCAGATTTGTATCGATAGGAATGGCGGTCATGTTGAAAGAAAACGAAACTAAGCATAACTTTTGTAATAAGGAATAAAGAAAAATACTTTTTTGTGGGACATACTGTATATAACATATATGATGAAAATAAAATAATAATAATAAAATAATTATTAGGTATATCGTTAGGTAAATCGTTGGCTTTATATATATAGGCTAGACCTATATGTACAGGGTGGCGCAAAAGTCAGGAACCATAGGCACATTTTATTAAATTATAATAAATGTTCGAATTGGTGGCCTTCCACTTGGAGACACTTTCTGACGCGTTCAATGCATGATGTTTGAACATTTCTTAACACATTAGTACTGATTTTTGCACTCTCAGATGTGATTTCGTGGGTCGATCAGCATAGACTACCGACTTGAGATTGCCCCCATAAGAAAAAGTCAAGAGGCATAAGGTTTGGAGACCTAGGTGGTCATTCGACGGGCCCTCGCCGTCCGATCCACTTGCTTGGGAATGTTTCATCTAAAGAGCTCCGGACGATGGTTGCGAAATGTGGTGGTGCACCATCCTGCTGAAACCACATCTCCGCCCGTTCTGCCAATGGAATGTCGTCCAGTATGGGCATTAGAAATGTTTGCAGCATATGCAGATATGTTTCACTTGTTACAGTGCCGTCAAAAAAGTACGGAACAATTAACCGATCCTTCCAGAGCGCAGCCCACACCATAATTCGTGGATCGAATTGCACATGTCCTTCCCCGACAGCGTGCATTATGCCTTTGACACGACCGCTGAGGTGAAATGTCGCTTCGTCGCTGAACATGATCCTTCGTTGAAGCTGTCGATGTTTTAGAAACCACTGGCAGAACTCTACACGACAGTTTGTGTCGTCACCGTGCAGTTCCTGAACGAGTTGGACTTTGTAGGGATGGAAACGATTTGTTGTAAGAATTCGTTGACTGGATCTTCTGGAGAAACCCGTTTCCTGGGATAACTTTCTTAAGGACTTACGTGGACTGTTTTCGAAGTGATTGAGTACCGTTAGTGATGTTGGCGCATCGGTTGAACTTTTTGGCCGGCCACTACGAGGCCGATCATGAACACTTCCCGTTTCTTTGAAGCGAGTGAACATTTTTCCAACTGATGCCTGAACGACTGGCGCCTCTCAGGGTGTTTGTCATTAAAAGCAGTAGTAACTGATCGGTGTGTTTACCACGCCTTGCACACATTAAAACTATCTCCACCCGTTCATCTATTGTCAGTTTCTGTACCATAGGTTCAACAACAAATCTGAAAAGAACAAAACACATTAAAACATTATTAAAATGTGCCTATGGTTCCTGACTTTTGCGCCACCCTGTATATATATATATATATATATATATATATATATATATATATATATATATCAGTGGTCTAATAAGGTTGATTTTGCCTTGCTGAGGATCATCAGGTAGGGTGTGGTCACCGTCCGTGAGAAAAAAAGGGAAAAGGGAAAAAAAAGTCGGCCGAATTGTGGACAGATACGTTTTTTTTGTTTTTTATCCATCTTTAATATTTTTTCTTTTCCAGAACCTTCGTCGGTAGCTTAATTAAGTATATATTCATTTAGTATAAATTCGGGTGACAGGAACCTGTTTCTGCGTTTGAAGAACATTTTTGCAGGCTTGCGCAATTTACGGGCAAGTTTGTAGTCGCATGCCTCACAGTAATCGATAAGAAGTTTGCAAAATCCAAACCAGGTTTATTGATGTTGCTGTTAAAACGAAGGCAACGGAAGCTTACCGCAGTGCTGAATACTCTGGAGATTGAAGAGCTGCTTGAAGGTTCACCGGATTGCGTTCGCCCTTGCTGACCTTGGAGACTGTAGACCTAGGTGAGGTTTGACCGTATTGCGTTTCGCCAGTTGAAAATGACCTTGAAGACGGTAGGGATGTTCTGTTGAAATACTTGTTGAACTAGCGCCGATTGAATTGTAGTGGAGGATGAGCGACGAGCGAAATGGGTTTGTGGCTTGTAGCTTAATAGGAGGTTTACGGACCTGGGCCTCGGAAGGTACTTCTGTAGTCAGGTTGGCCTTGCCGGCGAGAGGATGAAAGTTGACATCCGGTAGAGAACTGGTAAGAGGCCAACGGAACGCCTACAGCAGTGATGTTCTTTCTTGCAGGTAGGAATTGTAGATTCGCCGCAAGTGTCGCTTCGTTCTGTATAGTTGAAGTGTGACTTGGGACTGAGGCCGGCTGGGGTCGTGATGGCGCTACGTAGAGAGAGTAGATTCACGAGGAGGCAGTATCTAGCGGAGTGAGAGCGAATTCCAGTGAATTCTGCCTTATATATGCTCGTAAGATGCTAACTTTTCGCGGGCCTTTGTGGGAAGACACAAACGTCATTTTGTTTCTGTTTCCTTGAACACCACTTGTGTTTTTCGCTTCTTGATGATTCTAAGATGCCTGGAAACGACGAGGGAGGGAATTCCTCTCTCTCTCTCTCTCTCTCTCTCTCTCTCTCTCTCTCTCTCTCTCTCTTCTATTATATATATATTATAATATATATATTATATATATATATAATATATATATCATTATTAGCAGTATGTCAGTACCTTTATTTATTAAGTAAAAGAACATCAAAAAACATCTTATAATCTAGAAATACTGTACGGTAAGTAACTTTAATAAATACAAGTAACAAATTGTACCAACAAACATGGTTGGATGTGTGAGGTGGGTGACGCGCAGCTCGCAGATAGTGCAGATAAAGAATTAAATTGTTAATTCTAAACTTACACTGTTAATTAGTGGAACACTGTCACAAACTTAAGTTAAATCATAAAAAAAATTAGTGGTATCAATGGGGCTGAAATAAAATAAAATACATAGTATAAATTTCCTTATGTGGGTATACAGTAATTTCATGATTCATAAATCCTGGCACTGTGATTCAAGATACTGAAATCCAAAATATCGGTTGGGGCTCCTTTGATGATCCGCAAATGAGCAAAACTGGACTCTGCGATAGGGAAAACTGGTGTACATTGTATCACTGCGAATGTCCAAAACCCGCGAAACGCAAAACCGCGATAGGCGAGGGATGACTGTATATAAAAAGGTAACTATATAAATGGATATATGTATATAAAAAACTATATAAATATATATATATGTATATAAAAAAGTAACTATATACAGGGTTCTCACTAGGATTTTGAAAGTAGGAGTCCAGGACTCCCTTCCCAGAAAAAGTAGGAGTCCCTACTTTTAAAGATGTATTTTCATTCAGTCTTTGAAGTTGGCAGTGCGCAAGTTATAATATACTGTATTATACAGATGCAGGATTCATTACACATTCACATAAGTTGCTTACCTTACTTTCATTTTTTTCACCATATTTGCACACCTACTTTTAATGTATTTGTGCTGTACTTTATAAAAATATTCTTTACATCAGCTTAGGTTAGCCATTCATCTCTGGGCTCATGATGTTAGCCTAGGCCCAAAGTCTAGGACTCTGTACTACCAGGAAGAGGTTAAATTTAATCCCAAGTTCGCTTCTACACTCTGTTGAATGTTGGTTTTACTGCTTAAGTTATGCAAAAGTATATCTATGTATAGTACAGTAGTACTGTACATACTGGTAGATATATCCATTTTGAGATCCACTGGTAGGCTTATTGGTACTGAAGTTAACTAGTTCCCTTATGTAGGCTTGGCTGTTTACTTTCACATATCTGTTACACATAAGCGTATAATCTACCAAACAAACTTTTCTTGTTTCATATTAAAGGAAATAAAAAAATAGATTGAACAGTCAAAATGAATGCATTTGTACTCTTTTCGACCCACTCCTCATAATGTAAATAAACAACAGCTGGCGCTGCCATGCAGGACATGAGGAATCGTGAGAAATGGCGAGATTTGTATAAATAAATAAATAAAGGATACCAGTACTGTTTAAAAAACAAAGTTCAGTACAGCTTTCAGACTGCTGTTTTGTACAGTCTTGGAATCTGCACAATCCTAGGATACCAGGATAGCATTGCGCATCCCAAGAATCTCATAGGATTCAGATGTAACTAGTATAGTTACCGAATAAAGAATAGCATTATATATGTGTTGTTATTACCACTGCTTTAGATTTTAATCCTCACCTGATGGTATAAAGTCTACATAATATCACTTGTTTAAAAATCCGTGCCATGCTACAAGAACAGGGGCGGATTTAGACCGTCTTCCACCGTCTTCCGGAAGACGGTAAGAATTTTCAGTGAATTTTTTTATTATATGGTATTTTAATAATATACAGTATAATATATATAATATTCAATTATATAATATTTTGATAAATATGATCTAATTTTCCATTGTTTTATTTTTATATCTTTCATTTCATTTAAAAATATGTTATAGCAACTTGAAAATGTACTACTGCCAAAAAGGTGCTCGCGAAAATTTCACGATTTACAATAGTTCTGTATACATTTTTTACTTTTCAAATTTTGGAAGACGGTCAGCCCAGACGGCTAGATCTGCCCCTGAAGAACAAGGAGTAGATTTTCAGGGTGCACAAATTACAAATAAAATTAATTATAACGTTTGTTCATATTAAGGGTTATTACGTATTTGACTTTAAAACACTAATGGTGAGTAATAATAATTAGATACAATATACAGATGTGTGAATATGTTTGATGAAACAATCACACTGTGTTCAGTTGTGTCGGCGACGTAAACAAGCACCACACTGTGATACATGATCGTGGAGTTATAATACTCCTGTTTTATATTGTATAGTTCTGATATTTTCCATGATATTTTGGTATTTGTTAGTTAATAAATAACACAGGCCTGCGAATGAGAACTTTGTAAGAGTTGTTTTCTTACTAATAACCGATTTATAAGGTGTCCATTCTTTCTATCACGTAACGATTTTCTGCAAACTGGAAGGGAAAAAACGACAACATAAATAAATATTATTTATTTCAATTTACATTGGGTACCTATTTCGCTTTGTTATACTAATTACAAATTCAAACAACTTTAACAAGAAAGAAGACTCTTAACGTCAATTGCATATTTAGCTTTATTTGTCCTGAGTTTTCTTCTGAGATCTATGCCTTTTAATCTCGAATGTACGCGCTGTTCCTTTTCTTTTATGTCCCACCTTCCCTGATATCTCTTCTCCATTTCTTTGATGTTTTGGTGAAACCGTTCTCCTTGTTCTTCGCCGAGTGCTTCGAGATTCTCAGGGAAGTAATCCAAGTGTGAATGTAAGAAATGTAATTTTAAATTCATATTACAACCCAACTCTTTGAACTTATTTAGCATGTTGTTCACAATGTTTTGGTAATTTGGGTCCTTGCTGTTCTCCCAAAATTTGCTGATAACATCCTTAAAAGCAATCCATGCTTCGCTCCTTCAAAATGTTCATCCAAAGTCAGTTTTCTAATCTGGAGACCAACGAAAATACCTTCTTTCAATTTTGCTTCCGAAAGAGTTGGGAATCTACCATACAGATACTTAAAACAATCTCCATCTTTGCCCAAGGCCTTAACAAATTGCTTCATCAAGCACAATTTTATGTGAAGCGGAGGTAAAAGGACTTTCTTCGTGTCAACCAAACTTTCACGTTGAATGTTTTTAGAACCAAGGTGTCAGGTTGACTCTGCGTGGCCATTCCTTTTTTATCCAGTGCTGAGTTCTTGCTCGGCTATCCCATTTACACAAAAACAATGAAACTTCGTATAAGCTGGATGTTGACCTAACAACATACAAATCACTTTTAAGTCTCCACAAGATAGCCAACCGTGTTCTTTGTACTTAACCTTCGCTTGAAGAAGCTCAAGATTTTCGTACGTTTCCTTCAAGTAAACCGAATAAACCACAGGAACGGATGCATACAAGTTACGTTGTGAAGGAGGATGCCTTTTAGACTTCTTTTGGAGGAATTAATGAAAAGTTTCCACTCATTTGGGTCATAGAATGCAGCGCCTAGCTTAAGTATTAGTTCCGAAACATTGTTGCAATATACCAGTGAATTTTCTTCAGAAAAATAGTGGATGAATTCTTTTTCTCGATTTCTAGACCAGTAAAATGACGTCCCTGGAGAAAGCAAGTTCTTTGCACGAAATCTGGATGCCAAAATCTCTGAAGAATCCTTCGGGAGACACAAATCTCTTACCAAATCATTAAGTTTACTTTGTGTAAACAATTGGGGTTCACCAGATGTTTCGGTTTGAAAACACTCGATATCATCGTTTCCATCGTCATCAGACACCGAATCAGATGAAGTTATGTCAAGAGTATTTGGTTTAGTAGGTACAGTTATACCAGGTCCATGAGCAACAGGTCTTATAACAGACTGAAAGTTTGGATAAGAAATTTCTTTTTTATTTTTAGTATTGTAGCATTGCACGTTACATGAACAAACATAGCAGTCATTGCTGTGATTTCTAGGCTCACGCCAGACCATTGGAATCCCAAAAGGTTTTGAATCCTTTTTACCTTTACTCCACAGTCTAAGTTGTTCAACACAAACACTGCAAACTTTATGTGGAGCCCATGATTTGTTTTGATCCCCAAGTTTCATTCCGAATTCTGCATAGTATGCTTTCTTGACGAAGTCTGTAATATCTCGCCTTTGTTTTTTCACAGTAAATTTTCCTCAAATAGAACAGAAAATGTTTGAGCTATTTACACACCCTTTGCTTGCCATAGCGACAAATAAACAAATTTCAAAAGAGAAATATAGTCACCGCGCACCTTTGAATAATAAAGAACTATAACTTCGCACGCACTACAGTATAGACAGACTGACTCATCTCGTGGCTTGTCAATCACTTATATACTAGCGGTGCGTTTCTCGAATGTTCTAGAAGACGCTATGACGTCACTTCTGATCTGGAAGCATTTATAGGCAGTAGTTTTTAATCAAAATGTAACCAAAATTACTTACAAATGTAGTATGAAATATGACATTTTGTGAAAAATCTGGCGGGATTTTGCTTGTGTTCCAGTGTTGTTCTTCAATTATTTTAGCGTCCTTCTGGGAAAGTGTGCGTACAAATATGCCAGATTCGGCATTTCTGAGAACACTGTATGTAAGTGCATATAAAAAAGTAACTATATAAATATATGTATTTATATTTAGATGCATTAAACCATTTATACATCTGCCAACAAGTTTTTCATTTTAATATTTGGAATATACATCCAAACAAGGTTTTTGTTTCCTGAACCAAAATAGATGGTCCCTATGTATTTTTTTTGCACTGAATCTGAATCTGTTTTTAGAATTCTTAAATATATTTACTCCTTTCTTCCACTCAAAAAAATCATTCAAAGCAGCATTTTCAATGAAAACGCTCTATCACTATCACTCACTATTTATCAATGCATTATCATTTTTACTACCACTAACTGTAAGAGTTTGTATATATTTTGCACTAAGGCAATCTGCCTTACCCTCTCATTGCGACATATTAGTGGGCACTGATATAACTTACGGTATATACTGTAGGTAGTGGTATTCATCACCTCATTGGTGAAAAGATGCCATCAGTCGCAAGATAGAATTCATAGGTTGTCACAGAAATGCTAAACTAGTGTAATTCATGAACAGCAATTTGCTTATAGAAATTGCAGTTAATCAATACAGCTGAAACTGTCATATCTCAAAATCTATACGTGACAGAAGAATTCTAAAAACAGATTCGGATTCAGTGCAAAAACATAAATAGGGACCATCTATTTTGGTTCAGGAACCAAAAACCTTGTTGAACAGTGGTATTAAAAAATAATGATAATGAAGTCTTAAGATGTTTAAGCATTAGATAAATCTAGATTAGTTAGTTAATATTAAATATAGCTAAATATATAAATATTTTAACACAATAGTGATAAATATAATAAAGGATAGAGCCTAGGCCGAGTTTCGAACACTGCAGAAACATAAATACGGTATATAGCCTAGGTGACTATGCCTACAATGCTAATTTACAGTTTTGCACTTCAACAAAAATAAAGACACTAATTGGTACCTGCACAACCAAAGCAACACCAGAGGCGCCAACATAGTCACACAACTAAACAGCCTCTTCATTCTTAACAATACAGAAGGACATACACACGTACCACATCAAGCACAATACTCAAACTCCTCCCCAGACATAACGTTCTGTTCCCCCTCACTAGCAACACA
Organism: Bathynomus jamesi; assembly: GCA_023014485.1. NCBI lineage: Eukaryota > Metazoa > Arthropoda > Malacostraca > Isopoda > Cirolanidae > Bathynomus > Bathynomus jamesi. The sequence goes on along the minus strand of JAJOZX010007996.1, from coordinate 163,682 downwards.
TTACACACTGGAGAACAGAAAAACAACTGTTATCAGACCACCTGCCCATCATCATTACAACACGTTCTACACTGCCCCAACAGCCTTAGGCACATTTACAGAAATTACAAGAAAGCTGATTGGGAACAGTTCAAAATACAGACTGAGGAACAATTCACCACATTAAACGGCACACCCATCATAAACATCAATACAACACTCAAGACATTTAATCAGATCATCAATAATGCAAACAAATACATACCCAAGGGCAACATTAGGAAATACAACACAAATTACACTAGAGAAAGAGCCCACTTCATAAGGCAACGTAACAACCTCAAACATAACACACAAACACCACACACACAAGCCATAAAACAGCAGATACAACAACTCAACACAAAAATAAACAACAAACTCAAAGAAAAACAAACAGAAACATTTAGAAAATTCATAACAGCACTAAACCACTCCACAGATACATCAAGGCTATACAAGACTATAAACAGCATTACCCACTCTAACAGCGGCATTCACACCTCACACGTGGCTATCTGTCGCAGCCAAAATAATATCCGAACATATACACAACAAGCTAACATTCTAGTTAATCACTACGCAAAGATAAGTCACTTAAACAGAGACAACAACCAGAAACACGCAGACAGACAAACAGCCAGACACAAGGAAACCTACCAACTTGACACGACCATTACACCCTTCAATACAGACCAGACCACCAAGATCATCAAAAACATTAAGAATTCCAAGGCTACTGGACCAGACAACATATCTAACATACACCTTAAACGGTGACAGGACAATTGCCTCCTGGTCAAGTGCGTCCCGGTCATTGGCGTCCCTGTACAATTGCGTCCGGTTTTATTTCGTCCCGGACAATTGCGCACTTCCCCAACTACTATATGAAGTTTATTTATTAGAGAAGTGAATAGAAAGTTCATTGTGACATCACCTACGCAATTGTCCAGGGACGCCAATGACGAGGGACAAGTATGTTTGTTATTGTAATTTTGTATGGGATATAATGCCCGGTTAGATTAATTGAATGCCCAGTTAGGTCAACTGTATGCCCTTGACGATTGGTCAGGTTAAGTTGTGATATTTTCGTTAAAACTAACGAAACTAACTTTATCTTAAGTGGACGTAACCCATAAAATTTGACAATGATGTTGCTGATGATGGATAAAGTTTTAGAGAACAGTTTCGAACAGAACTTATGAACATATACCAAGTTTAATAGGTTAAAATGAAAAGTGTATTTGAAATTCCGATACTAACTTTCTATTCACTTCTCTAATAAATAAACTTTATATACTAGTTGGAGAAGTGCGCAATTGTCCGGGACGCAATTGTCCAGGGACGCCAATGACCGGGACGCAATTGTCCAGGGACGCCAATGACCGGGACGCAATTGTCCAGGGACGCCAATAACCGGGACGCATTTGTCCGGGACGCACTTGACCAGGACGCAATTGCCTTAGTACCACCTTAAACACTTGGGTCCACAGGGAATACTAACTCTCACAAATATCAACACATATTCATACCAACACTGTATTATTCCTGACATATGGAAACAAGGTTAAATTATTACACTACTCAAACCAAACAAAAATCCAACAGAACCAGCTTCCTATAGACCCATTACTTTACTATGCACACTTTCCAAAGTAACAGAAAGACTAATCTTACAAATCACCAACCCACACATACCACTATCGCCTACTTAACATGGATTCAGACCTCACCACTCAACCACGACATTACTCACTAACCTCACGCAGCACATCATGGATGGCATCAACTCCAGACGACCAGCTCAACGTACACTATTAGCGACAATAGACATTAGTAAAGCATTTGATGCTATCCCACGCTTCCCTCTCATAAACAAAATACTCAACACAAATATGCACAATAACACCAAAAGGTCGCTGAGCAACTATCTTTCAGGAAGATACACGTCATATTTAATGGCAAGTCATCCAAAAACAAGCTTTTTCCGAACGGGGTCCCTCAAGGCTCTGTTCTCACCAACGCTGTTTAACTTATGCATGCATGACATTCCAACACCCATAGATAACAAGCTTACCTTATCATCATATGCAGATGACATCATTCTAACATCCACCCACAACAACATCGACACCGCTACAAATAACCTACAAACATACATAAACAATATACAAGACTGGCTCACACACAATAGACTCAAAGTAGCGCCCACAAAATCAACCATCACCTTGCTAACAAGCAACCCAAGAGAACACCAGGTAACTCCACAGATTACACTAAACAACACCAACATTCCACACACTCACAGGACCAAAATATTTGGGGTCACATACAACACATCATTATCTGCAAACCACATTCAGGACATTAAAAACAAATGTATGTCAAGACTTAACACGCTTAGGGTACTACCAGGCACAAACTTTGGACACCAGCAGGAAACAACATCACTTATATACAAACAATATATTCGCTCAGTTATGAACTATGCTAGCCCATGCTGGGCACCCAGTATCTCAAACACACACACAAACACCTTACAGACAATACAAAACAACGCACTTCGTATCATTACAGGATGCACTCAAACAACACCAACAGAACACCTGCGCACAGAAACAAAAATACTGAAAGTTAGGGGACATTTAGACATGAGGGGAACACAATTCATGGCAGCAGCGACAACTAACACACAACACCCTTGCCACTACATGTACAATCATACACCGACATCTCGCACCATTAAGGTAACACCAGAGAGACAATATAACCAAATACTCCATTCCATACCACGCTCCACAGACATCACACAGTACAGAAAACACACACACACACACACACCTAACCCAAAAAGCACTGACACGACTCGGTCCGAATGCGGTCCTAGGTGCGAAGCCGCCACCCATTAACAGGTCAGAGATCAGTCTGAGAAGATCGGATCGAGTTGTCCACATCGGAATCGTGCTAAGTTATCACCCCAACTTACAGACAGAGATGGGCAAGATCACCAACTTTGGTGATCTTGAAGATCAAGATCAGATCACCAGAAAAATGTGACCTTGAAGATCAAGATCAGATCACCAGAAAAATGTGATCTTGAAGATCCAGATCAAGATCGTGATCTTGAAGATCACTTTTCAAGATCACTTTTTAAGATCACTTTTATATGAATTGAAAAAAGTTGTACTCTTGTAGAGTAAACAAAAACAAATTATTTTGTTAATCACTCCTGAAAAGTATCACTCCTAATACTCCCCTGAGGGCTGAGGCAATACAAGCATCGCATCCTACCCATGTCACCTGATCTAAACCACGGGGATTGACGATTCCCCTTTCAGTTTTTCAGGTGGTAAACTTAAAACTTAGTATTATCATAACTTATCAGCAAAGAAAAAACTATTAAATGACCTACATATAGTTTTTAGTTCTATTTTTCTCAATTCTCATTTCACCTGGTCCATAACCCATATCAATGAATGGTCAGCATATATAAGTAAACATTTTTTACATAGAATTTAATTTTACAGTTTTACTGCAGTACGCAATTACTGACAATATAAGAGTAAAAACCGCAAGTTAAGAGTGTTAATTTAATGTTCAACCGCTGTAAACATTTGCTTTCAGCAAAACCAATTGTTCAAAGTTACCATCCGAGAGACGACTTCGTTTGGGGCTATGAACCATGCCAGCAAACGAAAACAACCGTTCCACTGGTGCAGAGGAAGGTAACGTGGTGTTATACCTCTTGAAGATCTTCTTTATAGCAGGATACCTATCTAAAGAGTCGAGTGCCTTACTGGTGTCCTGCAAATAATTGAGGACTTCCAAGTCTTCCTTGTTGTTAGGAGCAGAGAATGAGCCGTCCATAGTTCTGAAGAAATCGTCTTCAGATGATGAGTCTGAGTTCACCGAACTATTACCACTGCTGTCAGAATTACAATTTCTTACAGCCATTTGCAGCTTGTCTTTTACTTGAGACTTGATTGCTTCATGATCGCCGAAATTAGGCCCTTGCAACAATGATATCCATCTAAGTTTGAAATACGGATGAGATACTGAGGCCAAAACGGCATCAGTTACCTCGGGGCTCAACGACAAAAAATGACCAAATCTGGCATTGAAGCCAGAGACGACTGCTGCCAGTAATGGCATGCAGTGTCTCAAGCGCAGGTCGTTTGGTTGGATAGGCTCCAATCTTGCGAGGGCATCTTGAGTCACTAGGACTGTTGGAAGAAGACAACCGTAGTAGCATTCTTTCTCTGCCTGTAATTTGTTGAGGGCTGCTGCAATTGGTTTTAGAACAGACAAATATTCTGAAATAAATTCCAATTCATTGTCTTTGAGGATGGGTAGATTCAGTTCTTCAAGAGCTACATTCACGTCGTTCTTATGTTTATATATTTGGCTTAATGAGTCGTACATTGAGTTCCATCGGGTGACGCATGGGTACCTAAATTGGACGCCAGTTATTTCCTGTATTTTTTCTGCTGACTTGGGTTTACCAGCAGCATTCCACAGCGCCGAACATTTTCCCATTGCAGAATGCTTTATCTTCTTTAGTCCAGGTGAATTCAGTCCTTTATCTGCATCAGTTGTTGCTACCAAGTTCAATGTGTGGGAGGCACATCGAATATGGGATGATAGTTTCACTGACTCCTCTCCATGCTCTCCTGAATGTTCAGGAAAGTTGCTGATGATAACCTCTTCATCTGAATCTTTTTCATCATCATCTTCATCTGCATCTGCATCATCTTCATCAATGTCGTCAGTACGATTCTGAACACGAACACCGAACTCTTTAAAGCATTTCACCATGTTCGATGCATTGTCGGTGACTGTAGATACAACTTTTCTATAAGATAAACCATGCTCCGAGTTGATCCTGTCCAATATTCCAGCAATTTTATCAAAGCTATGTGTTCCACGAAATCTTCGGCATGCCAGTGCAGCTGATCCTCGCGACAAGTCATCATTGATCTGTAATGTAAGAATATAAAATCAATGTTTGTATGAACATTTTTTTAAGCTTAATTTAATAATATTGGTTAGACACGCACCAGCTAAACTGCGCCACCAAACATTGAAGAGAAGAACTATGTGATATAAAGGAGGCAATTCAGCGATGAGTCGCCTACCATACCACCACATCAGTGACCCATCCCATAAGAGCAAAATGTGGAAGAGTCCATATTCACAGCCTGTGAATATGGACTCTTCCACATTTTGCTGTGAATCAGACACAATGACAGATGACAGAATCAGTGAATTAGTGTGAAATTACTGTGAATCACAGCAAAATGAAGACTCACCAAATTAATGAATGAGGAACACATGTCGAATAATTGAAAAGATTATACTATAAGTCTATCAGACTATCAGTCTATCACCAATGGTCAATTTATCAATTATATAAAAATAATACACTAAATCAATAGCATACCCAATGCGCAGTGACTCCCATGAAACTGCGGTGATTAGTTGACCATATGTCGCATGTAACACACACATGGTCAACTGCTGCCAGTTTTGCTTGTATGTCTTCCTTCATTGTACTGGTTGTTGTTGCAAGAGATCTAGCCAGGGTGCGTCTAGATGGCACCTGAACAGCCGGGTTGACGTCTGAAAAAAATATTTAAAAATTAAAACAAATACAATAGATTAGCTATGGAAAAAATATCAAAATATTTAGCTAGGCTAGCGATAGTCTAATGTTCATACAAATAATATGATTAATTATTTTAATCAGATATTAGCTATGGAAAAAATAGCAAAATATTTGAGTTATACTAACATGAAAGAAGATCCTTAAATTCATGTAGTTCAACTAGGCTCAATGGTAGGAGCCCATTAGCCACAAGCGAGAGAATCTTCTTTTCAAGGATATCCTTGCATATTGGTGGTCCTGGTTTTTGCTTGGAAATGTGGAACATGCTTAGTGTTGACTGCTTGGCAATTTTGGCAGGGCCAGCATTGCTGCCGCTGGCATCTTCTTCTTTAGCTGGACGCTTGCGAGATTTCTTCTCCGATTCATATTCACCCAAAAGATCCGAATGTAGTTTCTGCACAAGAAAATAAATTATCATCATGCGGAGAGACTTCTTGAACACCCTGTATAATATTTATCAGAGTATCAAACTTCTAGTTGAAATTAATACTAACAAGATTCTAAAATTTTGTTATCTTTAACTAAAATTATTTTCACCATGATCAGTGCATTTTTATCCTATGTTAAATTGAAAGCCGAATTTCGTCCTTCAGTAACTAAATAGGAGAAATTACAGACATGGATCAGACAGAGAGAAAGACAGATACACCTGGCGTTTTATTATAGTTGGATATCGGCAGTTTTTAATGTAGTTACTAGTCCATAATCTATTAATATCTGAAGTGCACAATATATTCAAATGGACGTCTATGTAAATGTAGCATTAGTCTTGTATGGCACCAGTCACTTAAAATATGACTTGAACCATTATGTTAATGTTGCTACTTACTACTTAGTTACTAAGTAGTACTAACCCTGAGGTGCCTCAGAAGATTGCTTGTTGAGTCGAGGCCAGCAGACAGAATTGTAGTTTTCTTTGTACACTGCCTACAAATAACTTTGATACTGTTTCCAGTTTTTTCGACAATTTGAAAATATTTTCCGTTCAATAGCACAGATTGATCCTTATTACCAACATTGTTATCTAAATATATTGAATACTGTTCTGGTGACAACCTAGAATATTTGGTTCCCTTGGGAGCCTGTTGAAGTTGTAAAATTGCACTCATTATTAAAAAATTCAATCTGTAAATAAAATATGTTTAGAATTAATTTATTATGAATACGGACCTATAGGCTATATTTTATGCCTATATATAATAATATATTAATAGAACACTTTTAACATAATTGCACAGTAAATTACACTTTTTACGAGCCTAAATTCCACAGCAACTACACCTTCCATGAGCCCACGCATGACGCAAGTCACCCAACTAACAGAAAACATAAACAGTCGGTGTTGAACAAAGTTGCCACCAGATGTCGCTTGGACAAAAAACAAATGACATTCGCATAGCGGCATATTTAAGAATCTGAAATTAAAAGTGATCTTGAAGTCTAAAGTGATCTTCAAGATCAAGATCACAAGAAATAAAGTGATCTAAGATCAAGATCACCATAATAAAAGTGATCTTCAAGATCAGATCACGATCTTGATCTTCAAGATCACGATCTGATCTTGAAGATCAAGATCGTGCCCATCTCTGCTTACAGACATACAAACACAGACTAGACAACTCCACAGACGACACCTGCCACCTGTGCCAGGACACACCACAAACAATTGAACACATTATGACAGGCTGTGCCGCTCTAGCACAACATAGAACACAACACAACATCACTAGTGCGCTGAACCTCTAGTCCACTCCGGAGAGGGCGATCGGTTACCTGCGTGCCGCCAGCTTGCTCGATCAGGGTGGGCTGATCGGCTAACCAACACCAACAACAACAACAACAACAACAAAAATAAATTATATTATAGTGTAATTTATATGAATACAACACTTTTTGTATACTTCTAACTAATTTTTAGTTAAAAAATAACAGCAAAAGGTGTGCCACTGAATTGAAAATAATAAGTTAAAATCCACAAAAATACAAAATGTTTGATTCAGGGAAATCAAATGACTGGCTTTCAGTTTGAGTCAATCAAAAAAAGAATCATATTACACATGCACAAGCCACATCATCATACAGGGCATATTATAGGCACAATACAACGTGATTTGTGCTATTATAAATTTATCATAGAGTCTTTGTGTTTTCTAGATACAGTAGTAAATTAATGTAAAACTATTTGAAATAACATTTTTAGAATACTTTGCAAAAACCAAGAAATCCTGGGATTTGCTGTACATGTTCTGAGATTTAAGATTATCATTTTCTGCCTGGGATCCTGGTTGAGAAACCCTAGTGTGTACACACAGACTGAATGTGTACCACTTACTACCTGCAAGGACACGCCAAGAAGGTAAAGGTTTGCAAAGCTGCTAAAACCAATTTTAGGATTGCTCGACTCCTGAGAATTCAACATAAAGTTCTTTCAAGTAAGACAGGACTAAATGCTTTTGCATTTTTACCTTTTCTCCATCCTCATTCATAACAGTTTTGCAATCATTCATTCCTGGGCATTGACAGCTAGCTTCATCTGACTCCTAGAATTGTCTAACTTTCAGCTTTTGCTCTGGTGTAATAACCTTGCCTTTACTAATTGAGTATTTCAGGAAGTATACTGCAGGGTTTTTTTTTTACCTGGTGGCTCTTCACCATGCATTGAGAGGTATCAAATAAGTTTTTGTCTTATTTATTATGAAGGATGATAGTGTCAGAATTGCCAACTTCTGTTTGTAAGAACTTGTAGTAAATTTATCTTTCAGCTCCACATCATACATCTATACCTGCAAGATATAATGAATTTCATTAACTTCATTCACCACAGTTATATATTTTTCTTTTTATGCAAGGAGGGGGGTCCAAGGGCAAATGCCTGCAAAAGCACCCCTCCCATAGAAGAAGAAGAGAGCCACAATCAAGGTCCTGGGTTTTTGAGATGCCTAGACACTCTGCATTTGAAAGATGAATTGAGGAAGATTGTTCCGGAGTTGACCAGTTGAGTAGATGAAAGAATGAAAATACTGATTAACCCTTGCATTAGGTAGTTGGACAGAAAAGGAATGAGAAAGTATAGAAAGTCTGGTACTGCATGCTCTTCTCAAAGGAGGAGGCATACAGTTAGAGAGTTCAGAAGAGCGATGTCCATTATTATAGCGATAATAAAGAGAGAGAGAAGACAATCAGTAAGAGGCGGGGAATTGATGAGACAAAAAGCCTTTGATTTCACCCGGTCAAGTATGGCTGTCTGGGTTGAACCACCCCACACATGAGAAGCATACTCCATACAGAGGTGAACAACACCCCTGTAAAGAAACAGCAACTGAATGGGGGTGAAGAAGCTGCGGAGGTGGTACAGCACACCTAACCTTTTTGAAGCTGTTTAGAAAGAGAGTACCAGTATATGTGATGTTCCCAGGAAAATGAGAAAAGGAAATGCCAAAAATGTTAAGAGAAGAGGAAGGATTGAGTCGTGTGTTGTGGAATGTAAGGGGATAGTCGTGTGGAAGATTGTAACGAGTAGACAGATGGAGGAACTGGTTTTTTGAGGCATTGAAAGCCACAAGGTTTTCTCTGCCCCAATCAGAGATAGTAGAAAGATGAGAGGTCAGGTGCTCCATAGCTACCCCACGCGAATCATGGAGTGACTGTTGAGAGGGACGCTTTGGGAAGCGGGTGGAGAAGCGAAGAGTGGAATCATCGGCATAGGAGTTTTGAAGATGCTTTGTTTCGAAGATGCTGTGAACCGGAAATACGACTCGTTGGCGATTCCATTGTTCGAGGGCAGCTCGAGGAATTCTGTGGGAGAAACCCTCATCGTAGGCGCCGTTACTGCTACCCTGGTGCAAGGGTGGAGGATATAACTAATAGTGTTGACCATTTTACAGACGGTACCGCCGAGGACACAACGGATGTTATTCATGTCGGTACTAATAATAGGCCGGGCTGAAACTATAATTTTTTGTCTGATTTTAATTTATCAGAGTGACTAACAGTTGGCTTTTGATATAAAAATAAGATTCCTGAAAAAAATAATTGGTGGCCACCAACGTGTGTCCGGCCACCCCCGTTTTTGTAAAAACATCTAATGCCGCACTAGCAAAATCAGGAAAATGGCAATATCTCTTCTTCTGAATATGTTAGAGAGATGGTTTGCATATCAAAAGATGCAAAATTTGATTTAGAACAAATTATTAAGAGTGGTATTTTTTCATAAAACCTTTAGTTTTTGAGTTATTTTAGAAAAACTAATTTTTTGGGCCCATAGACCCCCTTTCGACTGAATGTCAACACAATAAAACATTCTCAAGCTGCAAATTGACATGTATTAGTGGTTTTCAATCAGCAATCAAAATCAATCAAAATCAGCCATTTTAAATTCATTGAAAATGCTTTTTGACATTCCAAAACGCCAAACATTAAATTATACAATTAACAAATTGTCATTTTGTCATATTTTAGCATGATAAATAATAATCTAGAACTTAAAATATTTTTTAGACACAAAATCTTTCATTAATTTACGTGATCTAATTTTGTTTATGACCATCTCTACGCTCATGACCTACAACAGCCAAGGATGCTTCAGTGATAAGCTTGATGTGCCTTTCAACATTCTGACTGTGGCACTCGTGATCCAGTTTCAATGCTGTATTAATGATATCACGCAGTTCATCATTACTGAATTCTTTTAATACAGGTGGAACAGTTTCCCACTGGGACATAGCAGACAGCTTGTGGTATGCAGAAGCTTTGAAATTGATGATTGGCTTTCTAAAGACCCTAACATTCTCATCTATAGCAGGATATTCATCAGTACCACCTTCATGATCCTCTTCATTCTCATCATCACTTTCAATTATTCCACCTGCAAAATCATTGCTACTACAAGATTCATCATCAAAATCCTCTATAACTCCCCTCAGACACAGAACTTTATTGACAGCACACCTCCTCACCTCTTCAACTTCATCAGCCAGCATTCCAACTAAAATATTTTCACCATGAGCAAAATAGCTGTTATTGTTTAATACGTCATAACAAATTTCTCTAATTTTCCTGTCAGGGAATTTATTTACTCTTTGGATCATATTGAATAGGTTTCTTGACCCATCACTTAGCCTCTTATTAGCTTTGATATTGAACCAACTGTGAAAGTATACTTTGATGATGAATTCTATTATGATTTTGAGGTTCTTACTGGGTCTTTTTTGTGAAACATAAAAGCGAAGAATTCTACAGGCTAAGGTGAGCCATCGAGAGTGATTTAGCAGGCTAACTTCTAAGAGTGCAAGGTCTTCATCCACTTCACCAGTAATAATTGCCCAGCAGATGCAGTATCCATAGTATTGGTCTGTTGATAAATTATTGACCACCTCATTTGGTAGAAGCACAAATAAGGTATAGATTTGAAGTCCACAACATTCCATTCTGACATCCCCATTGAGTTGAGAACCAATAGGGCCAGAAAATTTGTCTGGACTTTTTGTTGTCGCATCTAAAGTTATGAAGATGTGTCTAAGTGGCAATTCATTTAGATGCAGAAGACAAATATCCCACTGAAGAGGTTGCCCTAAAAACATTTCCAAATATCTGATTGACCCATGCATATATCCTGTGTTAGTATTTGTCCCATCTGCTTTAACCAAGTTTAATTTGGCCTCAAGTTCTGTCCCTTTAATGATCTTATAAATGCCATGAGCAATGTCAATGCCTTTGCCACTCTCCGGGGTAAAATGGTAGAGGTAGAAATCATCTGAAAATAAATGTAATTAATTTTACAATTAAATAAAAATGAAAAAGGAAGGAATAAAGTTAACTGGACAGTTGTCACTTGAAAAGAAAATTTTTTAAGTAATTGAAATATTACTTTATAGTACAGTAATATAACAGCATAACGCCTATAACTGTATGACAATCATTTCCATTTACCTGGCTCTCCAGTAATGACATAATGTTCCTCTAGGATTGTGGATGTATAATACTTTTCATTTACTTTGTTAACAGCAAGTGTAGCATCCTTTCTACCATCAAAGTCAATGCCAGTCACTTTTTCAAATATCACTTCTTCTTCCTTTCAGCTCTCAATTTAGCTCTCTCCCTTCTCAACTTGTTTCTGAGAAGTTTTTCAAAAATATTGGCCATGCATTACTGCATTAGCATTATACAAATATACAAAATACAAATGTCAGTGTCCTGTTTGAAACTAATTAATATAAATACAAAATAGAAATTTTGACGCTAATTAAAAATAATAGTAAATCTGGTGATTTAGAACTTATAGCAGAAGCTAAGAAATGTAATATCTAGAGTGATTAAAAACATACTTATCAATAACATTTTGTATGTTATCTGGGGTGATTACTCCAAAGTCCACAATGTAGCAGAACCAATAGCCGCTCCTGCTCTATCACTTACTTGATATCTGTTAGGATATTTAAAGTAGATTTACATATCTATTGTCAATGAATAATTTATTGGTAATCTTAATCTCTTAGTCACAATGATTTCACTTTAAGCTGTATTAAAAGATTTATCTTTCAGTACTATACCTGTCACATGCTTCAGCTAATGAGCATAATCTAGTTCTGTTCTGTAATGTTGAGACTTCTGGAACATAGTCTGCATCAAATGAATCATTACAACTGTCGCTAACTGTCAACTCAGGAATGTCCATAGGTTCAGGAGGATGAGGAGGAGGAACTGATTCTTTTGCTTTTTGAGATTGAATAACCCATGATTTGAATTTTAAGTCAGTGCTGTTTCTGGGACTTCTTTCAGGGTACAGTAACCATGCCTAGTTGTTTTCTGGTCCTACAAAGTGATTATATTTCATTACACTATAATGTATCTTTTATCTATGGGTCTCTATATGTAAATTGAAATTCTTACAAAAATGAGAAAATACTAAAATATTACTTATCATTAACATCATTAATAGTGTATTATTGATATTACTAACTTATTAAATGCACTTTAAAAATTGTAGCAAATTAATAATAATTAATAATTGATAATATTAATAATTGATAATTAATTAATATTAATTAATAATTTACAACTTGAAATTCAATCAACAGACCTATCTCATAAAACTGGTAATCAGATTCAGTCATTTTTAGTAAGTGCTTTTTCTCTGTATCTGCCAACAGTTTGTGATCATGTTAATATACAGGGTGTCCGAGAATTATCTGTACAATTTTTGGCTGTTATTAAAAGTCAACCATGAAGTGTAGAAATTCCAGTGTTGTCCCATTTTACAGAGAATCTTATTAAGTTTTTTCTGATACCAAGTTTTGACAAGTTTTTTAGAAATTCCAGTGTGTCCGAACAATATCTGTACAATTACATCTTTTAATAAAATTCTTGATAACACACGTAAAATTCTTAAACAAGATTATTTAGAATGTGTATTTTCAAAAGTTTCTTTTATTAAAGTAACGTTGTTACAAACATTCGATATGTGCACCATTAGTGATTCGCAAAACATCCAATCGATACTCCAAATGTTGCCATGTACGCTGCAGCATATCCACATCAATTCGCTCAATAGCAGCTGTGATTCTTGCTTTTAAATCATCAATGTCTGTCACCCGCGTACATTTCTAAAAAACTTGTCAAAACGTGGTATCAGAAAAAACTCAGAGATTCTCTGTAAAATGGGACAACAACGGAATTTCTACACTTCATGGTTGACTTTTAATAACAGCCAAAAATTGTACAGATAATTCTCGGACACCCTGTATGTCAAATAAAACGTTTACAGTTTTCAGAAAATCATCCAGATCTTGATATTTAGGTCCCCTTTTCTTTTTGTCATACTTCAGAAGGCGGTTGAATTCCTTTATTTGGGTTTTCAGTCGGCTCTGTATGGCATTTACTGATATTGGATAAACATTATATGTGACTAACAATTTATGCAATTCCTCAGAAGTAGCTCTCAGTACAGCATCTGTTTTATAGTCTCCGAAACACAAACACCTTTCAATAACTTGCTTCAACGTAGGCAATTTCCCTAAAGGAAACTGTTCTGCTGGCATAAAACGTACATCACCAAGTACTTTAGCAACTGTTTTCCTTGTAGAAGTCATACTTTATATTGCAAATGTTGAATTCAATGACAAATTGCAGTTGGAAACTTATAACAAAGGCACCTAAAAAAACAACAAGTTTTCAATTTATTACGTTTAAAAAAAGTTCATGAAGCAGCCCCACCCTCTATTCTTTAATCAAGCATAATGGATGCAAGATAACAAGGAAAAGTCATCATGTGATCACCATGTCCATGTCAACATCCTTTTAGGGCAATGTTAGTAATCAAAAAGCCAAATCATGCTTATTTTAGAATTTCTTTTGTCACTAAGGTCCGTCGAAAGGGGGTCTATGGGCCCCAAAAATTAGTTTTTCTAAAATAACTCAAAAACTAAAGGTTTTATGAAGAGATACCACTCTTAATAATTTGTTCTAAATCACATTCTGCATCTTTGGGTATGCAAACCATCTCTAGCATGTTCAGAAGAAGAGATATTGCCATTTTCCTGATTTTGCTCGTGCGGCATTAGATGTTTTTACAAAAACGGGGGTGGCTGGACACACGTTGGTGGCCACCAATTATTTTTTTCAGGAATCTTATTTTTATATCAAAAGCCAACTCTTAATGACTCTGATTAATTCTATCTTGAGTTTCAGCCCGGCCTATCAGTCTAATAACGTTTTAAATTCTAGATCGGAAGAACTGCTGGCTAGGTACAGGGACTTATTAGAGCGACTGAAGGAGAAAACTAATAAGATTGTTTTAACAGGTATACTTCCTCGAATTATCCAACGTAACGATTTCTACAGCAAGGCGACCTATATTAACAATAACCTAAAGTCTCTTTGACAACAGGAAGGAGTGCATTTTGTGAATTTTTGGAACAGTTTTTACGTCAGGAGGGACTTGTTCCTCGAAGATGGACTTCATCTTAATGACGTTGGAGCTGCGCGTTTAGGAAGACTATTTCATAATACTGTCTCTTCTTTTCAGGCTGCCGTAACTCGAACGGTCCCAGCGTAAATTCCATAAATTTCCACTGCGCTCGCGAAGGTGTCGCAATTACAAACAATTTGAAGGTTCTATCCTTAAATGCTCGTAGCCTACGAAATAAAAAACGAATTTTTTTCTTTAATTGCTTGTAAAGACTATGATATAATTGCGATAAATGAATCGTGGCTTAGCACTGAAACTCGTGACTTTGTAGGGGAGTATCAAATTAAAGGTTATAGACTTTTTGTTAAAAACAGAATAGGTAGGCGAGGAGGCGGTGTTATGTTGTATATCAAAGATAATATTGCGAACGTTATAGAAGTAAAGCACACAATTCCAGAACCGATAGATTCGACTATAGCAGAACTTAAATTGAACGATTTCAAACTTCTTGTTGCGGTTATATATAGGCCCCCTAATCAAACAGCTGATACGGACGAAGCGTTATATCGTGAACTAAAGAGAATAATCGGTAGTGAGCAGGCTTTAGTTATGGGTGACTTTAATTGCGCTAACGTAAATTACGATACAATGCAGGGAGACGCGGAAGGTAATCGTTTAGTTAATTTTCTCGAGGATAGCTTTCTTATTCAAAAGGTTGGGGAACCTACGAGGTTGGACAGTATTTTAGATTTAGTAATAACTACGGATGATAGGCTAATTACTGATCTTCAAGTAATAGAACCGTTAAGCAATAGCGATCACAATATGGTAGAGTTTGTCCTCTCAGTAAGTCACTCGAAACCAGCTAACTCGACTAAAATTCCTAACTTCCAGCACGCAGACTTTAGTAAATTTCGAAATAAATTGTCACACGTCAATTGGGAAAACGTAATGGGGAATCCAACGCAAAACTAATGTGGGAATCGTTCGAAACAGTATTTAGGACTATAAATGAGGAATGTGTACCGTACAAAATTAAGCGTGCGAAAGTAAACAACAAGCCCTTGTGGTTTACTTCTAGAGTAGGAGACATTATAAAGAGTAGAGATAGGGCTTATAGGCTACATAAGTGCGATAAAGACAATTTGTGGTTACGAAACAACTACATATCTCTAAGGCGTGAAGCGAAAAGTGTAATAAAAA
Organism: Bathynomus jamesi; assembly: GCA_023014485.1. Classification (NCBI taxonomy): domain Eukaryota; kingdom Metazoa; phylum Arthropoda; class Malacostraca; order Isopoda; family Cirolanidae; genus Bathynomus; species Bathynomus jamesi. Next base: position 147,891 of record JAJOZX010007996.1, on the reverse strand, counting down.
AGTCCAAGCGCGAATTTGAAATCTCCATAGCTCGTGACGGTAAAGAAAACCCCAAGCGATTCTTTCAATACGTCAATAATAGAAATCCAGTAAAAAGCGTCTTGGGGCCTTTGAAAAATGTAAACGGAGATCTAGTTTCTGAAAACAAGGAAATGGCTACCTTGCTAAACGAATTTTTTACGTCAGTTTTTACTATAGAAGATGTAACGAATATCCCTACGGTCATAGACATAATACCTTTTGATAATGGTAATATTTTGGATAATATAGTGGTTAGTGAAGGGGAGGTAATGCGCTATATTGATAAAATGAAAACGCGTAAATCACCGGGGCCGGATTCCATATATCCCATACAACTAAAAGAATTAAAAGATAGCATTGTTGTGCCGCTAACAAAGATTTTTAATGCGTCTATTTCTGAGGGGTGCGTACCAGATAATTTCAAGTTAGCAAACGTAACACCTATCTTTAAGAAAGGCGATAAAGGTGCGGCGGGAAATTATAGGCCAATCAGTTTAACGTCTGTTGTAGGTAAGCTACTGGAATCAATAATTAGGGATCGTATAGTCGAACACTTAGAATTCCATAAGCTAGTTAGAAATACGCAGCACGGATTTAGGCGAAACAAATCTTGCTTAACTAATCTTTTAGAATTTTTCCAAAGCGTGGTTGACGTTTACGATAGACATCGGGCGGTTGATGTAGTGTATTTAGATTTTCAAAAAGCGTTTGACACCGTGCCGCACAAAAGACTCATTGAAAAAACTAAGGCTCATGGAATCAGGGGTGTAGTAATAAATTGGCTAGAAGAGTGGTTGCGAGGCAGGAAACAGAGGGTGGTCGTTGATGGAGCGGAGTCGTGTTGGGCTAATGTAGCGAGTGGCGTTCCTCAGGGTTCTGTATTGGGCCCCTTGCTTTTTCTTATATATATTAACGATTTAGATGTCGGCCTAGTCAGTACAGTTTCAAAGTTTGCGGATGACACGAAGCTGGGTGGTAGGGCGATTAATGACGAAGATAGAGGTAAAATCCAGGAAGATCTGAATAAAATCGTTGATTGGTCAGTCACATGGCAAATGAGATTTAACGTTGATAAGTGCAAAATTTTGCATATAGGTTCGCGTAACGGTAATTTTGCGTATAGTATGTCAGGGAAAGATTTAACAAGCGTAGAGCAGGAAAAAGATTTAGGAGTTATAGTCACTGGTGATTTAAAAGTAGCGAAACAAAGTACAGCAGCGGTCAATAAGGCGAACAAAGTGTTAGGTTTTATAGCTCGAAATTTTGAGTACAAATCGCGCGATATTATAGTTCCACTTTATAAATCATTAGTTAGACCCCATTTGGAGTACGCGGTCCAATTTTGGAATCCGCATATGCGCAAAGATATAGACAAAATCGAAAGAGTTCAAAGACGAGCAACTAAGATGATTCCGTCGCTTAGGTCAAAGTCGTACGAGGATAGGCTTAAGAGTTAAAATTGACAACATCGAGACTAGGAGGTTAAGGGGTGATCTAATCCAGGTTTTCAAAATTATGAATGGGTTCGATAACGTAGATAGAGATAGCTTTTTCGAAATATCTCAATATAATAGGACTAGAAATAACGGGTGTAAGTTGACAAGTAGAAGGTTCGAGACAGCAGTTGCCAAAAACTTTTTTACGCATAGAATAGTAAATAGCTGGAATAGTTTGCCGGTAGAAGTAATTAGTAGCACGTCTATAAACATGTTTAAAAATCGATTAGACAAATATGTTGATAGATTGGGTATAGTTTAAGGTAGTAAAATTAAGGCTTTGTGGTGTAGATCCCACAGCTCAACACAAGTGTTGTGGGATATAGGGAAGCTCATCTTGGGTTAGGGGATACTCTCTGTCCTTACACACCCCATTTAAAGAGATTCCTCTGAGCGGTGCCCCCCATAGTACTGTGAGGTATTGAAAAACTCATGATCTTCACTTGCCCCACAAACACCTTTAAATGGGAGACCCAAAATGGGTGCACACACATTTCTACATTACTGTACAGTCTTTACAGCCACACCTACACTTCCCCTAAGTATATATATTGTAATGTATATGGTTGTAAATTTTGACTTGGTCCGCAATCGATATGGACCGTGACTTATTTTTCGTTGGCAAGGTACTAGTATTGATGGATACCGTAATGAAATTGACTGGATTCTTTGGATCTGATATATTTGCATGTCCGTTATAAATAGATATAGAGTGTAACATATTGTTGATAGTAGTCTATTATGACTTGATCCTCTGGATCCAGAGATTCTATCTTCAGTTTTAAATCGATAATTAATTAGTTTTTAATTGATAAATAATTATTTAGTTTTGCAAAAATTGGTCGTTGCGAATGTACAAGCAGTTGTTACATAAATTTCTTACGTTTTTGTCGTTCGGAACCCACGTAAAATTGTAGGTCCCCTCCGCCACCACGGAGGACATACACAATACACGATTACGAACACAGTTAGGTAGACCAGCCATGAGTGGATCCTAGGGTCTTTGTTGGTCTGAAACATTATAACAATAGGAGAGGAAGTGCGAATTAAAAGATCATTAATAAATAAAAGGAAAAGAATGGGTGACAGAACAGAACCCAGAGGAACACCACTGTTAATAGCTTTTGGAGAACAAAAGTGGCCATCTACAACTGCATCTATAAATCGACCAGAAAGGAAATTTGAGATGAAGGCACAGATAGAAGGATAGAAACTGAAGGAGGGCAGTTTCGAAATTAAAGATCTGTGCGAGACTATCAAAAGCTTTTGATAATGTTTAGTGCAATCATGGGCGTCGATTGCGGGGGGGACGCAGGGGACATGTTCCACCCCCTCACTTTTTACAAAGGAGGGACACCCTACCAGTTGTGCCCCCCACTTTCGTGGATGAATTGCTATAAATGCTAACTATTAATGGCACCTAATACCAATATTATAAATTATTGTCATGGACACCAGTGTATATTTATTTTTTATATTTCACGAACATATTTTGTTATCAGTTTATGTACATTGACCTCTGTTGTCTACAGGTAATAAAAGATTTATTTATGCTAAACATATGTGTGATATTATGTTACATGAAAGGTTAAATATTATAAATAGTTTGTATTGCGTTTAAATAAAGAAAGACTTAAAATGATTAAATACAACTGGTTTTTTTTTTCAACATTCTGAGAAAAATAATAAAAACGGGTAAATGGTCAATTAGGACATTGATATATTACATAACCGCTACTCAGAGTATTGTTTGATTCGATGTTTGAAGGTGAAGTGTCCCCCCCCCTCTACTATTTTAGAGCAATGACGCCCCTGAGTGCAATAGCAAAAGTTTCACCGAAATCCCGAAAGGAGGATGACCAAGAGTCAGAGAGATATGCAAGAAGATCACCAGTAAAGCGTCCCTTGCGGAATCCATACTGACGATATGAAAGAAGATTGTGAGAAGAAAGGTGTTTAAGAATCTTCCTATTAAGGGTAAATTCAAAAACTTTAGAAAGGCAAGAAATCAAAGCAATTGGATGATAGTTGGGGGGGTTGAGAATGGTCACCCTTCTTTGGGATATGCTGAATGAAAACGAACTTCCAGCAGGAAGAAAAAGTACCAGATGAAAGACAAAGATGAGAGTGTTTCCCTAAGCAGGGTGTCAGCACAGTTCTTAAGAAGAACAGGAGGAACACCATCAGGACCATATGTCTTCCTAGAGTTGAGCTCAGATAGGGCGGAAAAAAACATCTTTAGAAGAGTTAATTTCAGACATAATAAAGTCAGAGGGGGGGAGGAGATGGAGGAACAGCACCGGAATCGTCCAGGGTTGAATTGGAGGCGAAAGTTTGAGCGAAGAGTTCAGCTTTGTCAGGAGAAGAGACTGCAACTGCGCTGCATGCTTTGGAATGGAAAAGAGGAGGGAAAGAAGACGAAGTAAAGTTGTTGAAGAGGTTCTTAGCTAGCTGTCAGAAAAGAGAAGAATTTGAATTGGATACATTTTTAAATTTTCGTTGGATGAAGGTATTTTTGGCGAGTCAAAGAGCAGATTTTGAACAATTCTGGGCAGAAATATAAGCTGGGCGAGAGTCAGGAGTTGGATAATAATGGTACGTTTTGAAAGCCTCCTCTCTGTTATGGCTAGCATTAGAACAAATGACGTTGAACCAAGGTTTTTTTGCATTAGTAGTAGGAATAGAATATAGAATGTTTGCTTCCATGCCGAAGAGAATTACTTTCATGATGTGTTCAGCACACTTGATCATGGAGCCCCAGCCATGGAAGTAGTAATCTTTCCATGGGAAATCAGAGAAATACTGCCCAAAGACCTCCCCATCAGTGGCACCAAAGTGCCAAAGGCACCTCCTCTTGGGAGGATTGAAAGACTGAATTGGAGTGACAGGACAGGAAACAGATACAAGATTGTGGTTGGAGGACAATGGACAATGGGGAAAAATGTCTGACAGAACAAGAAGGATGAGAGGTGAGAAATAAATCCATAAGGTTGGTCCTGTCCCCAAGGTGATCAGGGATATGAGTAGGGTGCTGTATAATCTGCTCTCGGTCATTGAGGATAGAAAAGTTGTAAGCTAGTTCACCAGGGGTGTTAGTAAAATGAAAGGAAAACCAAAGCTGGTCGTGAACATTGAAATCTAAAATGTAGATTTCAGCAATAGGAGAGTGGGCTAGAATGTATTCCAGTTTGGAACTGAGTTAGTCAAAGTATTTTGGGTAGTCAATGCAATTTGGAGAAAGGTAGAGAGTACAGATGTATTTAATTTGAGATTGACATGTAAGCCATACCCAGAGAGAGTAGAATTTGGAGGATTGAGTTCAGGAATATGAGAACAAGTTAGGTCATTGCTTACATATATGCAACATCCACCTTTGGAATGAAATTGAGTATGGAGAAAGTAAGAGGATACAGAAAAGGGGTTTCTGTTAGTCATCCCAGACACCTGAGGAAGAGAAGGCGAAGTTTAGAGTAGGATAGGTAGTGGTCAACATATTGAAAATTTGAGGAAAGGCCATAAATGTTTCAGAAGTTTACGAAAAGTGAATCAGGTAGAGGTTCAGAACATATCAAATGTGCAGTAGCAGATCCAGCCCTGCTGACTGTCTGCATTCTTGGTATCGCCAGTGGGGGAGCCAGAAGTGGGGGCATTTATGGTCTCCTCCTGAGAGGGCTCTGAGGCTGTTACTTTTTATTTTTGGAAAAGATTGTGTAGTGTGTAAGATGCATGTGTATGTAGTGAAGAATAGGGAGAGGAGTTTGTTTCAGAGCATGCAGGGCTGCTCACAGGGTAGATGAGAAAAAAAGATGAGCTGAGGAGGACAGTAATAGTAGAAATGGGAGTTCCAGCACTCCCTATCTTTTGTCTAACGTCATCCCACTTAAAGTACTTCCCTGGTTGATTGGTGTCTACAATCTCCTCCGAGCCCAGGCAACTAACCATCAAGATCTTTGTGCAGTTTATAAGAATTTTCTATACAGCAATCCCCCAATATGTACGACCCTGCAGGGGCAGCAGACTTTACTTCGGGGGGGGGGGGGGCAAGTGCTATATAAGCCATTTTAATATATAGAATTAAAAGATATTGGCTAAACGTATAATACGTCAAAACAAGTTGAGTAAATAAATGCATTATAACCTATAATAAAGATTTATTTCCTGTTAGTTAATTGGTAGTACATATAAGAAATACAGTTTATATAATGTATAACGTCAAACTGTGATGTTCATATTGTAAAAGCCGAAAAAAATAAGTATACACACATGATGATACAGATACACTACCTATAAAATATAAACCCTTTTGAATGCAAGAAACTGAAGAAAACAACTGGTACGCATTAAGTAAACGCGCGAAATTTGTAAAATACAAATATACCTATATATATAAATATATAAATGTGTGTATTTACAATAGGTACGTGTGCAAATATACATCTAAATCAAGCAGGAACTGTACAACATATTAAAGAAGCAAATTCAATTTTCTCGAATGTTGTTTGGATGCCATTTTTTCAATTACATCCTCAGCTTTGGGCACTTTGCCACAGTGGATGTTCATCATCATGGCAAGACCCGATAACCTTTCTTCTGACTTTATAGTTCTCATGTATGTTTTGAAGCGTCGCAAACAGCTAAAGCTACGCTCAGCTGATACAGAGGTAAATGGAAGTGTAAGTAGAATTCAAATTAAACAAAATATATTTGGATAAAAGGCTCCAAGATTCTTCATGCTTAGCACATGAGAACAAGTCTGTGGTGTAGTTTCGTTATTCTCTGCAGCTCGCATCCACTTGTGAACCCATCTCTCGATCTCTCTGTTGAGATCGCTAATAGTTCCAGGCAGGTCTTCAGAGTAAAAATTTGCAGCTTTAGCGACGCGATCGGAGGTATTCTTGTCAACATAACGAGGATAAGAGCCTGTAAGCGCAATGCGAGCTGTACATGAGGGCCAAACCGCAACTGCAGTTGTTGTATTAACCCAATCGAGATACGGAACAAAGATGGTGATTCTGTAATATTCAAAAGCATTATTAACACACGGATTGTTTCTGTGAACTTGCTTGCTGGTTTGATGGGGTGTTTTCAGCGGTTCTCCAAGTAGCCTTTCCGATTCCTCAAACACTTTTGAAGAGATTTCTTCGGCCTGCCTCCGAAAGGACACAACTTATCACTTAGACTATGGATCTCATTCACATATGTAGTAATATCTAGGCTGGGATTTTGAAGTTGCGCCGAAATAGGTAATAAGAAACTAGCAAAGTAACCAGCCACATACAAAGCCACAACAAATCTGTGGGTGTTCAGCGCAGCAAGCAACTGTGTGGCCTTAGATGATGCTGTGTTGCCTGACCAGGTGCTGATTTCTTCCAGAGTATTAAGTATAGCAGAATAGTACTCCTTGAAACGGGTCATGCTATCGTGCCGCTCGATCCACCGAGTTTCACACACAGAAAGTAGAGATTTCATTTGGTGGATGAAGAAGCCTCATCCTTGAATTGCCTTAAACGCTTGGAGCTTGATCGAATAAAATTCGTGGTCTCCTTGATGGTGCCTATACAGTTATTGATTTTCTTTACCTTAGCAGCCTCGCTAACAATCAGATTGAGGACATGGCTGCTGGAATGCGTATAGACTGCTTTGTTGTACACCTCTCTGATACACGCCTTTGCACGCCTGTGCATGGCCTCCGAGGAAATTCAGATTTAGCCCATATGTTTCCAATTTTGACATAATCATATCTGCCAAACCTTTCCCAGTACCATCTACAATTTCTTCAAAGCCTAGGAATTCTTAATGAACATTTCCCTTATTATTGACAACCCGAAAAAGAAGGGTGAGTTGGTCCTTTATGGATGAGTCCGTTGTTTCATCTGCGATAACTGAACATTCGAGCCTGGCTTGCATTTTCGACTATACTATTTCTCACCATAATGCCAACACACGAAATGATCTCGTTTTGAGTTTGCCAGCTTAGATAGGTGGCGTTACAGGGGCAGGTAACTAGATGATGCTTTAAAACTGAGTCACCCGCATCAAGTCTCAGTCGCACAGATGTACGAAAATTTCCATCGTTTTCGATTGGCGTATCGATAGACAGCGGACCAGAGTCGCGATGGTCACGTAAAGGTAGCCCATGCGTACCGCAAAAAAATAACCGACTTTACTCTAGGAACTAATCTCTTTATTCTTGAGGAGAGCGACGCACGCCTTTCCAGCTTACGTGACGTCAAATAATAAAACTAAAAAAAACAGAGATTCCACAGATTTCGGCTGCGCCATGGCTCCCCCTAGCCCCCCCTGGCTGCGCCACTGCGACCTTGATACGTACAAATTTGTGAATGTATGAAAACAAAATAAATTTTTTAAATTCTCAAAAAAATTAAGAAAATTAAAAAGTAAAAAAATGTGATGTGTACATTCCTAAATAGACTTAAAATTATACCCAACCGATATAAAATTTAAGGCTGTACAATCTCATAAAAATTGTAAAAATTTTAAGTATACTAAATATCAAGGTAAATTGAACAAAAATGGTAATCACCCCCAAGCTCACTTCACACATATAGTAAGGACTAAGGAGGAATATTACCCAACCTTGGGGGCATTAAAAAAGGTTAGTTTTATACAGTATATTAACATTATATTTTGTTGTCATGTCTATTTAATTGTTTTCGGGTATACAGTACAGTATTTCAATGTTTTCAGGGACAATTTGGATCAAAATCACAGTCTTCCTCTATAAATCGTAAATCATGGAAGCCTATTCTGTTAATCCATGAATTCGAGTAATCTGGGTAGGTCACCATACTCCATTATCCCGGATTTGTGGAGTCAGACTGTATGTATATGTATGTGCATTGTGCATACATAGTGTACCAACTTAAAGAACAACAGTGTCATCACTTTTGGGATCCTTGTCTTCCTCCTTTTGATTATTGAAAATAATGTATATATCATAGCCACCATCCTTCAGTTATATTTCAACTTCTGATTCTTTACCCTTTAAGTAAGCACAATATGTTTTAACCCTTTAACACTGGGTAAGGATGTGATCGATAAACCCACTATGTGCAATAAAATGGGGAAAAAAGAATTGAAGAATAATTTTGTAGTGATTTTATGAGTCATTTTAAACCAAACACAGATGGGGAAGGTAAAGCATCCATAGATGTTGACTGTCATTTGTGGAAAAACCTAAAACATCAATTGAGGCCATTAGAATAGCACAGGCTTATCCCCAATTTTCAGATATCTTGTTTTCGAGCAGTAACTAATCAGCAAGCTGTATTCCGTGTGTGTGACACGCCCTCACACGGGCTTGAGACCAAAACCATTAAACTCGGTTCAGTCATTAATGAGTACAGTAATAACATTCGTTAACTTTAATAAATGTGTGTATCTCAAAACTTTAATTTTTGGGCATATGCCCTTTCTATTCTATACGCCTCAATTGATGTTGACCGGCATTCTCTAAGAGAACATCAATGGATGTCGACCAGTGTTTAAGGGTTAAAGATGACTGTGGTTAATTTTAAGTAAATTCCTGCATCTTTAAATTACAATCCATATTTAGTACGTACATTCTTCTTCTTTAATAATATGTTTATCTCTAGGCATGTCTGTTTGTTTGTTTGTTATACACTTTGCACTTTATCCGTTGTGCTTCTTGTATCAAAAAATTTTGATGCAAGAAGCACAATGGATATAGCATGAAGCGTATAAGTTTGTGGACTAGCAACCAATTAGTGTTTGTTGTCACTTGCCAGCCAATCAGCGTATTTGTAGTGGCCAGTTGTAAGCATTTTCCACCATTCCTTGAGCATCTCCTCCATTCGTCCTTTATATTTGGTGTTTTTATTATGTTGTAGTGGTTTTACATGTATCAAAATGCCAATGAAAAGGCCGAGCGACAGTAGAGAAAGTGCTAAGAAGAAGAAGAAGAAGAAGCAATATTAGGTTGAGTGAAACTGAAAGTGTTACGCAATGCCATCATTATGATTAAGGCAATTAGCCTTTTTTAATGACTTAAAAGAGCATCATGGAGCGTCATGTAATGATTTTAATTTGTACTTTCTGCAATACAGTTTCGCAAAATACAGTAGAACCTTCATTATTTGAGGGTACCATTAACCTAGGAAGAACCAATGGACAATAATAGTAAAACCCCAATTTTGGCTATATTGTACTGTATAGCAATGTAAACTATATTGTAATCAACATAAACCCTATGCTAAGTGTGTGTGGGACAATTGAAACGAGTACAATTTAGGGTAAATTTTAGTGATGGGACAATACCAAAATTTTTAACGATTCTGATTCCGATTCCGATACCACTAAAAAGTCTCGATTCCGATACGATTCTCGATTCCGATACGATTCTCGATTCCGATTCCGATTCTCAATATTTTTAAATATAATTCTATACTTGTTTTTCTGGAAATTGTCATATTTTACTCTGGTAAGATTAACTATTTACATTATGAGTATGGTAATATAAATTATAAATTATAATAGATTGGTTTAAAAATCAAAATCAACTGTAAGTTGTAACAATTCATTTTAATCTTCTTGGTAATTATGTATTTTATCCCACTCAGTCATTTTACACACCAAAATACATTTTTCTAGTAGTATTTGATGTGATTTGTTCAAATATGACCTCCATTTCCGTCGGAAATGAGATCCAACAAAGTTATAGTACTTTGAAGTTTGGCTCATTTTCAAGGGAAATGGAAGTCAAAATCTAAGCAAAACACATCAAATATTACTAGGAAAATGTATTTTGGTATTAATTAACCTAACCTAACCTAACCTTACCTAACCTAACCCTGGCTAAACGAGCCTAACCCTGGCTAAACGAGCTCATGTGTGTATCTCAAAACTTGATTTTTGGGCATATGCCCTTTCTATTCTATACGCCTCAATTGATGTTGACCGGCATTCTCTAAGAGAACATCAATGGATGTCGACCAGTGTTTAAGGGTTAAAGATGACTGTGGTTAATTTTAAGTAAATTCCTGCATCTTTAAATTACAATCCATATTTAGTACGTACATTCTTCTTCTTTAATAATATGTTTATCTCTAGGCATGTCTGTTTGTTTGTTTGTTATACACTTTGCACTTTATCCGTTGTGCTTCTTGTATCAAAAAATTTTGATGCAAGAAGCACAATGGATATAGCATGAAGCGTATAAGTTTGTGGACTAGCAACCAATTAGTGTTTGTTGTCACTTGCCAGCCAATCAGCGTATTTGTAGTGGCCAGTTGTAAGCATTTTCCACCATTCCTTGAGCATCTCCTCCATTCGTCCTTTATATTTGGTGTTTTTATTATGTTGTAGTGGTTTTACATGTATCAAAATGCCAATGAAAAGGCCGAGCGACAGTAGAGAAAGTGCTAAGAAGAAGAAGAAGAAGAAGCAATATTAGGTTGAGTGAAACTGAAAGTGTTACGCAATGCCATCATTATGATTAAGGCAATTAGCCTTTTTTAATGACTTAAAAGAGCATCATGGAGCGTCATGTAATGATTTTAATTTGTACTTTCTGCAATACAGTTTCGCAAAATACAGTAGAACCTTCATTATTTGAGGGTACCATTAACCTAGGAAGAACCAATGGACAATAATAGTAAAACCCCAATTTTGGCTATATTGTACTGTATAGCAATGTAAACTATATTGTAATCAACATAAACCCTATGCTAAGTGTGTGTGGGACAATTGAAACGAGTACAATTTAGGGTAAATTTTAGTGATGGGACAATACCAAAATTTTTAACGATTCTGATTCCGATTCCGATACCACTAAAAAGTCTCGATTCCGATACGATTCTCGATTCCGATTCCGATTCTCAATATTTTTAAATATAATTCTATACTTGTTTTTCTAGAAATTGTCATATTTTACTCTGGTAAGATTAACTATTTACATTATGAGTATGGTAATATAAATTATAAATTATAATAGATTGGTTTAAAAATCAAAATCAACTGTAAGTTGAGACAATTCATTTTAATCTTCTTGGTAATTATGTATTTTATCCCACTCAGTCATTTTACACACCAAAATACATTTTTATAGTAGTATTTGATGTGATTTGTTCAAATATGACCTCCATTTACGTCGGAAATGAGATCCAACAAAGTTATAGTACTTTGAAGTTTGGCTCATTTTCAAGGGAAATGGAAGTCAAAATCTAAGCAAAACACATCAAATATTACTAGGAAAATGTATTTTGGTATTAATTAACCTAACCTAACCTTACCTAACCTAACCCTGGCTAAACGAGCCTAACCCTGGCTAAACGAGCTCTCGTCTGTATCCACCACCTAATCCATAATAAGGTAATACTCTAGGCTCATTTAGCCAGGGTTAGGTTAGGTTAGGTTAGGTTAGGTTAGGTTAATTAATACCAAAATACATTTTTCTAGTAATATTTGATGTGTTTTGCTTAGATTTTGACTTCCATTTCCCTTGAAAATGAGCCAAACTTCAAAGTACTATAACTTTGTTGGATCTCATTTCCGACGGAAATGGAGGTCATATTTGAACAAATCACATCAAATACTACTAGAAAAATGTATTTTGGTGTGTAAAATGACTGAGTGTGATAAAATACATAATAACCATCTTCTTGATTACACATCATGGATATACATGTTTTAATGTATAGCTACAATACAATAAAAATAAAATTTGTTATCCTCTTTTATTTAAATTTTAAAGTTTACATTGCAAAACTGGTTCAATTAAAAGTTAAAGAATCGTTTTAAGAATCGGAAATCATGGTACAATTCTCTTGATTCCGATTCCGATTCCTGAAAAATTCTCAATTCTGATTCTGATTAATCGTCCCATCACTAGTAAATTTATAGTTTCAACCACAACTCGTTTTGAAAAACAAAAATTAGGTTTTCCAGTGGTTTCTGATGTGATTCATCCGAAAATGACATTTCCGTGCAAATTACTCGTTTTTGTGATTCCCCTCCCCCTACAATATGGGGGGAATGCATGGGAAATGGGGTTTTTGGGTGGGGGGATCAAAAACGAGTGATTTGTGGTGGAAATGGATGTCAAATTCGAGTGAATCACCTCAAAAAACAGGAAAAACATAAGTTTCATAACCCAACCCAACTCAATCCAATCCATTGGATTGAGTTGGGTTGGGTTATGACAGAGTGATAAGATAAACGATTCCTTCAGAATCGGTTCCACAAAACGATTCCTTCAGAATCCAGCCATAAATTAGTTAAAAAAATAAATCATAAAACTAATGAAAATATCATGACTTAACCTAACCTCATCAAGGGTGTACAGTTGCCCTAACTGGGCATTCAATTAACCTAACTGGGCATTCAATTAACCTAATGAGTCAGTTATTCTTAAAAAATTTATGAATTACTTCAAACGGAGTAAGAGCACAACCTTCACACACTGTACCAGTGGCTAGACTGAGACAATATGGCGGACCAAAAATTATTATATTTATTATCTTTGTTATTATCCATTTGCGATGGAAGTGGTATTAGAAAAAGTTGTCCGAAATGAAGAGATACAGCTAAATAATACATTAAATATGCAGTAATCAAGTTGTGGTTGAAACTATAATAATACCAAATTTAGTCTTATTTATTAAAAAATGTTAAGGATGTTGATTTTTCTGGATGGCATTGGAAAGCTTCCCAGTTTCTAGATTGGTGAATTGTATTGTCCTAATATGAAATTTGCCAGTTTCTAAAGTTTTCTGGATGGTTGATTGCCGGATAGTGCAGGTTTTACTGTAGTCACAAAATCATAGCTTACTCATATGTATTCCTATTCAGGGTTCTTTTTGCATAGGGCCAGGTGGTGAAGCTTTATCACCTGAACATGAGCTTTCACCCCCTGAAATTTTAGCCAAATACAGGTTTTCAAACATTACTGGTAAAATGAGTTAAAAATGAAAAAGAGTAAGAACTCTCCATATTAATGGTGACCAAGAATGTTACATACATTTTTTAATAAACTTTAGTTGTTTGCCTAATTCTATAATTATTAGGTATGTAGTCATTTAAATGAGCTTTTGGTTAATATTCATTTTAATGCTCCCTTCATTTTTGATAGGAGGAGATATTCTATGACAATTTAACATAAAAATTTGTATTCAGGACACCTTGAAACCTCATTTTAATGCTCCCTTCATTTTTGATAGGAGGAGACATTCTATGACAATTTAACATAAAAATTTGTATTCAGGACACCTTGAAACCTCAGGGAAACTGATAAAAATCAAGGAAATGTAGTAATTATTTTTTATAAAAAAAAAAAAAAATATCTAGATGTTGATAACCAGCCATTACAGGCCATTGACCCAGTGTTTATCTCTTTCCTCAGTTAAAATTTTGCCACACCATCCTTCTCCAGGTTTTATGGGGAGACATCTCGTGGCAACATTTGGAAACATGGTCAAATTAGCCAATTATATCTGGTTTCTGTTTCATGTGACCTTATCCAACCAATCAAAGACATGCATTTTGAATCTCCCATAATGCATACTCATTTTAAAATACTCCTTCAGTTTGCTTTGGCTTGTGAAGGTTGTGGTTTGGATTACTATCAGTTAATACAAAATATAGGTTAGGTTAGGTAAAACGCATTTTTCTGGTATTTTTTTGTTTTTTTTCTTTAAATTTAGGGTTAATATTCGTTTTAATGCTCCCTTCATTTTCGATAGGAGACATTCTATGACAATTTAACATATAAATTCATATTCAGGGCACCTTGAAACCTCATTTTGCTATTTAAGGTAAGAAATTGCGAAAAAATGCGGGTTAGGTTAGGTTAGGTTAGGTTAGGTAAGGTGAGGTTAATTTAAGTTAAATAAAACACATTTTTCTGGTGTTTTTTGGTGTTTATTTGTTTAAATTTAACCTTCATTTCTTTGGAATATGAGCATTTTTGAGAAATTTTAAAATTGAAAATTTTTCAAAAATGGCTCATTTCCCAAAGAAACAAAGTTCAGATTTGAACAAATCACACCAAAAAACACCAGAAAAATGTGTTTTGGTCCAGAAAGGAGGGGGAGCACTAAAATGAATAATTACTCAGCTTTTTCCAATATTCAATATGAAATATAATAAAAATGCATCATGTTTGTCTGTAGGTATATTGCTTCAAAACATAGTGTACAACATCTATAACAAAAGTCTTTGTGGGAGAATGTTGTACCGTAAGTTCACAATAGATTTAAATGGGCTCTCACAAGAGAAAAAGGACTTTCACAGGAAAAAAAAAGTTTTAGCGTGAAGTGGCTGCCAACTTTTTCAGTCTGTCCTGTAAGGCTGTAACCTTCACCTCCTGACAAAAACCTGAAAAAAAACTCTGCCCATTGATACCATGTATCAGGTCATCCCATAAGTAATGTCATTTTTTACGATAGATTAAGTTTAAACTAGTCCTACTCGGTTTAAGCATAAATTTTTCGAAGGTTATATCTAAGAGGAGATCTATTGTGTTTCACTACATACTTTACAGACCTTGACCAGTGAAGACGTGTGTTTTGCTTTATGTGAACCCCTCATAAACATGGTGGTATCAGAAGAGCATATCAGGCATATAATGCTTTACGAGTTCAAAAAAGGGAATAGTGCTACTGAAGCAACTCAAAACATTCAGGACGTTTATGGCAACGATATTCTGCATGTGAGGAAATGTCAAAGATGGCTTCAAAAGTTTAGGAATGGTGACTGCTGTTTGACAGATGCAGCATGCTCTGGATGCCCTGCTGAGTTTGATGATGACCTGCTGTTAGCCGCACTTGAAGAAGACTGTTCAACAACTGTCGAAGAATTGGCCCAGAAACTCAATTCATCCCCATCCACCATCCATTGACATTTGCAACAACTCAGGAAAGTGCCTAAGTTAGGAAAATGGGTGCCACATGAATTGTCAGTTGACAATCTGAGGGTGTGGGTAAACATTAGCACAGCTCTTCATTCCCGTGAAATCTAAGATCCATTTCTGCACCATTTAGTGACTGGTGATGAAAAGTGGATACTGTACCAGAATGTTAAGCGCCGTCAACAGTGGGTTTGTGCCGGAGAACCAGTGACACCACAGCCAAAACCAAATCTTCACCCTCGGAAGGTGTTGCTTAGTGTTTGGTGGGATGAAGGTAGTGTAATACACTTTGAAACCTTACCACACAACCAAACAATCACCGCTCAAGTCTACTGTCAACAACTGCATCGATTGAACACTGTACTAAAAGAAAAGAGACCTTCTTTGGTTAATTGGAAAGGAATCGTGTTCTACCATGATAACGCATGTCCTCATACTGCTCGGATCACTTCTGCAAAAATTGAGGAGCTTGGGTGGGAAAAACTTCCACATCCTCCAGACTTTGTGCCTTCAGATTATCATCTCTTCAGGAGTCTGCAAAACTAATCTTGATGAGAAACAGTATACTTCTTTAGATGACCTGCACACCATTCTTTGTACATTTTTTGCCTCTAAACTGCCTGAATTTTATAAACATGGCATTGAAAAGCTTGTAGGATGTTGGCAGAGTGTCATTGATTTTGATGGAAAATATATACAAGATTAAAAAGTTTGTTGTTTTTTTTTGTCCTTCAAATTCTGATAAAAAAATGACATTACTTATGGGATGATCTGATGATATCATATTTCATATGTACGAATTTTCATACATGTATGCATCCTTTATGCGTATTGAGGGATAACTGTACAGTATTTGAAACTGGGGCAATGAGTTTTGTATCATCTGCAAATTTAGAAACTTGACTACCTAGGTACTCCCTTCTGTAAATCATTAGGTATAAAAATAATGAGTAATGGACCTAGGATTGCCAGATTTTTGAAATGCCCATGTGGGATAAAAAAATTTCCTGAGGTTTTTTTCAAGACCAAATTTTTGTTAAAAATTGAAACTAGATTTCTTCAGTGGTTTTCAACAAGCATAATTAGAAAATTTTTATTAAAATAATGCTTGACAATTAAACACCATGATTAATATTAAAATTATTATACATAATATTGAAATATCATAAATATTGAAATTATTATATATAATATTGAAATATAAATAATACTGAAATTATCATAGCATATTAAATATTGTAGTATACATCACTTCACTAATTATATTATGACATAGTCAATATATTTCTGAATTTTTAATCATCATCAAAATTTTAGCTCCATCTTCTGACTTCAAGTATAACTGAAATTCCTTGCAACACAACATTTTATAAGCATTATGTAATTCCTAGGATGTTCTAGAACATTCAACATTACTCTACAGCAATGTTCCCTCTAATTTCTTTTAGTCCATGTGTGCAAGAAATTTTCATTACACACACATTTAGATTCATGGTGAAAAATTGTGCAAACTTTTCTGAGTGCTATTATCTTCAAAATGAAATATATGTAAATATTAAATACTTAATAAATATATGTTATTTCCATAAGGTGATAGCTTGATCATTACGGTACTATTAAATGGATATTAAAAAATTGTTTTCAATATTATATATTCTTAAAAAAGAAAACATTTTATCCATTCTAAAAATATGAATAAAATAAAAAATAGTAAAATAAAATTCAACAAAATAAAGAAATAAAATAAAAATAACATTAATTGAAAATGACTATTTTAGTAATCATTTCTCAAAACAGTTTTTCGCATTTAGCAATTTAAAATAGACTATCAAGATTAATACATGATTTTATTCATTCACAAAATAGGAATAAAATAAAAAATAATTTTATTTTTTATGAATTATGAGATAATTACTATTCATTTTTATGCAAAAATAAGAAAGAAGGTTTATATTCAATGTGTTAATGTATAAAAGAAAAAAATGCAAATATATAGAGTAAAAAAAATCTGTATTGCGTAATTGTGCGGACATCAGTGAAGTTGGGCGGAAGGATTAATACTTAAAAGAGCGACTATAGAGTATGTTGATGCAAATTGTCAGACCTTGTGTGATGGTATATTTTTAAAATTATTTAATTTACTGTCGTGACTCATGATACGCTTGAGCCTGTGCATATTTTATTTTGCTGTGTGCGCGGGTTAGGGTGGAGTGATTGTTTAGTTTAAAAAATCAGGGGTGTTAAATAGTTGTCAAATGTCTAAAAATGAGCATTGGTGGTGGTTTTTGGTGGTTGCTGGTGATATTGCATCAGCAACCACACTCTAAATGTGCCATACCCACATGCGACTCATAAAAAACCTTTATTTTGCCTATTTGGGGCTCTATAATAGCTAGAAGCACAATCTAAAAAGTGCATCTTATCATTTTTTGATGCTGAAAATAAAATTATTTTCAAAAGTGTACATTGATGTATAAACATTTTTTGAGAGTTAAATTAAAATCAGTAGCTGTTTTTGTTGAACCTACTTTATATTTACTTCTATTTTTCAGAATTTTTATAACCTATTCAATTAATACTAGTTTAACGTCTTCAAGATTTTTAGTTACTTATGGAACGTAGAAGCCAGACAACAAAAGTCTTACATGGTGGCCATAGTTTTCCATCCATTGACAGTTTTCCTAATGGAAAATTATGTACCACTGGACAAGTTGTTCAGTGTCTACTTAAGGAGCCAAACTGGAAAACCAAGGAAAACATCACAAAAGTTGCAGATGAGTTGAGGAAACAATGGATTTGGTGTAATGTTTATCCACTATCCTTGTGCAGTGCGCACCATTGAGACGAAGGTGGACAAACTAGCGGTAGACTTTTCATGGTAAGTCATTGTAACTTTCTAACCGGTAGTACTAAATTAATTACAAGAATATCTTTTAGCCAATAGTAAATTTTTTATTTTAAATATAATTTTGTTGTGATGTGCTCTGTAAACCTGTGAATTAATTTATCTATGTATTTCTGCCAAAATTTCTAAACTAAAAAATATTTAAACGATTTGTGACCACAATTTTTAATTAAGAAAATAATATTGATTTTTTTAATATTTCAATTTTGAAAATGCATAAACAGGTTTCATCGATACTCTGTCACAAAGAGAGGTTCAACCTATTTGGCAAAACTAGAATTATTTGTCAAAGAGCTTGATTGTTTATTTGATATTTTTTCTGAGGATCTTTCTCAATGATGAAAATTGGAGGAGGAGTTTAAACTGAGGATGACTCAGGATGATTTCTCCTTCTATGAGGATCAAAAATCTATGAGGTTAGGATACTGTTCAAGATTTGAGGAAAAGCTCACAGAGGCAGATGTTAGATACAGGAGAAGAATAATTGATGAACAACGAGCGGAATTATGGTTAGTCAGAGACAGGGTTTCGGAGCCGGAGTCGGAGCCGGAGTCGGTGGAGCCAGTGAATTTTGCTTACCTGGAGCCGGAGCCGGAGCCAGAAACCTTGAAAATACGGCTCCATGGTCTGGCTCTGGGCGATATATTGCTACCTAAATTGTTATTTGTTAAATATAGGTTTAGTTGCAAATTATAATTCTTGTAATATATTACGAAAAATGGTACCATAGGATTCTTGGATTTTATGGAGGTGTGGGAGTTACAGGAATAATCTGCAAATTTCCATTTTTTAACCATTAAATATTTGGGAAGATTTGTCTTAACAACACTTAATTATATAGGTAAAATTTTTTTTATGGCGGTGGAGACCTTAGGTAGGTAGGTACTAACTATTTATCTAAGTAGGTAACTACCTAGATACATACCTAGTAAGGTTGGTCCTTCTGACTTGGATTGAACTATTTTTATTTTTAGGTCAATTATCTTGTATTGCTAAATTTCTTTTTTTTCAGATTCTTTGTAATTTGTACTCGATTCTTTAATTATAATTATCAGTCTATGACCCTTCATAATGGATAGAGATTCAATAAAGAAGTCTGATATATTCAAGTATTTTACTGAAAGTTCAGATAAGAAACACTATGTTTGTATTTGTGAAGTTTCTGATGCTTCGGGAAATATTTCAACGTGTGGAACTAAAATTACCAAGCCTCAAAGCAAAAAGCCTGATGTCTCCTCAAGAGCATATAATTTGAAAAGACACTTGAGTTGATTACATCCTGAAATATCAAAAATGATGGAAGAAAAGAAGCAAATGCTTGAGCTTTCAAGACCCAGTACTTCTGCCAGTTCAAAAACTAAAGCAAATCAGCAAAACATTACTAAATTTTTGATGTCTCAAAAAGTCACTATCTCAATGACTACAGATAATTTTAAAAATAGCATAATTGAGTTAGTTGTTAAAGATTCTATGCCTCTATCTATGTTTGAAAAGCCAGCTATGCGCAGTCTACTAGAAGAAATGGCTCAGAAATTCAAGATTAGTTTAGATAAAGACAATATCCGTCATTTAGTGATAGAAAAATCAAAAGAAGAAAAATTTGCTCTCAAAGAGCAATTAAAAGGGCGCTTCATATATTTAAAAGTTGATGGTTGCACACGAATACGGACACATTATTTTGCCATCAATGTCCGATTTATTGATGATGATAATAAAATCCTCACCCGCACTATAGCAGTAAAAGATACACATACTCAGCAAACTAGTGACTACCTGCATGATCTAATTATGAGAACTCTGGAAGAGTACGGCATACCGAAAGAATTTGTGCTCTGCATTGTCAGTGATAATGCATCAAATATGATTAAAACTGTTGAGAAGTTGAATGATAATCAAGAGGCAACTTCAGAAGATGATATACAAACATTTGGTGAACATGATGATGATTCAACAGACACTCAGGAAGTGGCATCTTGTGTAGAAGAAATTGACAGTATTGTATCTGAAATTTCACACTTCTCCAGAATCAACCACATGCGTTGTGGTGCACATACCTTGCAACTTGCTATTTGCGATGGATTGAGAGAGAAACATGCTACCTCTCTCATAGGTAAGTTGAGACAGGTTGTAGTAGCAGCAAGAAACCCAAAAGTGGAAGAAATAATTAAAAGACGTGCAGGCAAGGTTGCTATTTTAGATCAACCTACTCGATGGGGCGGCACTTATTTAATGATAGAGCGCTTATTAGAATTAAAACCTGTACTCTTGGACATGGCAAATTCAAATGTGAATCTTTCAGAAATAATGTGGGAACAAGCAAGAAGATTGGAAAGAGTACTGTACCAGCCATATATAGTAACAAAAAAAATTCAAAGTGAAGATTTGACTCCCGGTCAATTTTTGAAAGAGTGGAAATCTTTGATGTATTTTCTTTCCAAGATAGAAGGCACCATAGCTGATGACATTAAAAGTTCCATGGAAAGGAGAGAAAATATTTTACTTGATAATGAAGTATTGCTTGCTGCTGTTTATATAGATCCTAGATATAGATACTTATTAACATCTGAACAGGTAGTTAAAGCCAAGGATGCCCTATGCAATATAGCAATCAGAATGAAAAGTAACCTAGACCTTTCAAATAAAGTCTCTCTATTAAGAGAGGAATGTGGAACCGAGATTATTGCATCATCATCAAATTCATCATCTCCTTCCACCACTTCTGATGTCAGCGAGTTTGATTTTGAAAAAATTATTGATATTCAACATGGTAAGAAATCAAAACGTCCTCGTTTAGAAAGTGAACTAATACCACCTCTCAGTCCAATGTGTACCCTCAACAGGTAGTTAAAGCCAAGGATGCCCTATGCAATATAGCAATCAGAATGAAAAGTAACCTAGACCTTTCAAATAAAGTCTCTCTATTAAGAGAGGAATGTGGAACCGAGATTATTGCATCATCATCAAATTCATCATCTCCTTCCACCACTTCTGATGTCAGCGAGTTTGATTTTGAAAAAATTATTGATATTCAACATGGTAAGAAATCAAAACGTCCTCGTTTAGAAAGTGAACTAATACCACCTCTCAGTCCAATGTGTACCCTCAAATTGCAAGTTGAGGAATCTTTTCCTGAGATTGAAAAATTTGACCGTTCGTCAAAACTGTCTTTTGAACAAGTAATAGAAAGGCATCCTAAAGTTATAAGAGATGTTGCAAATCTTCTAGTAGCTATGCCTTCAACACAAGTCAGTGTTGAATGGCTATTTTCAGCACTGAAAATTTTAAAATCTGATTTAAGGGCACGTATGAAAGAAGATATTGTTGAGGCTATGTTATTTTTAAGAACAAATGTTTATAAGTAAACTTAGATAAATAATTTTAATTCATAATTTTTTTTATGGAAACAGATTTACAAGGAGAATATCTTGATTTTATGTTTAAAAATTAGTTTCCTACCTTAGCTACATTAGTAAAAATTTCTGCAAAAGTTATTATTTTGTTTTCATTTTTTAATACAAGGAGTATTATGATTTATGATACTGTAAATGTATCATTGAATTTGCAAACTTTTTAATTTTTTAATATGTAGTTTGAACTTTAAAGATAAAGTCTGATTTAAGGTTACACTTAAAAAAAATATAATTGAGGCCATCTTGTTTTAAAAAAAAAAAATTATAAATAAACTTAGTAATTTTCATTTTCAATTATTTTAAGGAAACAGATTTACAAGAAGAATATCTTGATTTTATGTTTAAAATTAGTTTGATTATACCTTAGCTAGAATAAAAAAAATTTTGCATTAGTTTCATTTGTTAATCCAAGGAGTAGTATTGATTTTATAAATTTTCTTTTATAATATGTATTAGTAGTTTGAACTTTTGACTTTTAGTTGAATTGCTTTTGTTAATTAAATTACAAAACTTTTTGACTAAAAGAAAATCTCTTTTTAAGTAAATAATAATACCTATTAAAAATTTAAAACTGAATTTTTTGAAATATTCAGCTCTTTTTCAAGCCAAGTTGGCTTTCATGAAGCTTTCAAGTTTCAACACTTAAAAAAGATGCATATATTATCTCAGAAAGTTTGATTGTTACTATTTTCCATACGAGAATTCTTAAGTTTGAACTTTGAACTAATTAGGAGGCAAGTTTCTCTAATTTATATAAGCTACCATTGTTAATAAATATTTAATATCATTTAGTTTTCATCATTTTCCTTTAGTTATTTAAATAACTTCATTCTATCATTATATTTGCCTAATTTAAAATCATAAGAAATTTAAATTTTGAGTATTAAAGTGATTTAATAATAAACATTTTTGTGCAATATTTTAAATTGGACAATTAGTTATATAAATCTAGATATTTATTTTATAATTAACAGAATTTACTATAAAAGAGCCGGAGCCAGACTGTAAAAAATTTCTGCTCCAGAGCCGGAGTCGGAGCCAGAAGTTTTTTTACCGGCTCCGAAACCCTGGTCAGAGAGTACATCATGACTTGAACCATTTTAATTAAACCTTTGATATTTTTTTATTATATATATATATACACAGTGGAATCCGCTTATTATAATCACGGATAATGTTATAAAACGGTTATTGTTATCAAAACCAGTCGGTCCCAAAACACTTCATTTAAAATGAATTAAAAATTATCTGCCTACTATAATCAAAGTTCCGGTTATTGTTATCAAAATCTTCAGGTAAACCGTGTTCATTAATCTTGATACATTGCATCTGGTAGCAACGTCATGGAAGCAAGTCTCAGAGAAGACTATTGAAAACTGCTTCAAAAAAGGTGGATTTTCTAAAACAAGCGCAGAAACTCCTGCTAACGAAGAATTAGAGCTTATTACAAATGAAATTCTTGATAGAACCCCAGACGATATGTCAAAAGAAGAGTTTGAAAATTGGTTGGCTATTGATGACAAAGTTGAAGTGGCAGCTACAATGACAGTTGGAAATATGTCAAGCTGTTACCGATGTAGACTCTGAATTAGAAGAAGAGATTGAACCAAATCTAGAAGAAGAAATTTCAGAAGCTCCTCCAACCAATGCCCAGATTCGAGAAGCTCTAAAAATATTTCGTCGCGGCGTGCAACATAGACCAACAGAATTTCAAAAGCATTATGAGTATGAGCAATTTATTAATGAACTACTAAATGCAAACAGTAGACAGACAACACTAGATAAGTTTTTAAAAAAAATAAGTTTAAATAAGTTTTTTTAAATAAATAAGCTTTTAAAATAAATCTATATTGTTTCTTATTAATTGTTTATAATGTAAAGTTGTTTATAACAATGAATTTAATAACATAACAATGAATTTATAACAATGAATATAAATTATTCCAATTTTTTATATCCTTTGCTTAATGTTATCAGCCAATTATTGTCATCTAAAAAACCCTGTCCCAAAATGATCACAATAAGCGGATTCCACTGTGTATATATATATATATTTTGGCATAGTAAATCTAGTCATCTAGTCATACTAATTGTTCAGTGAATGAAGCCGGAGAGAAGAGGCAAGTGCATCACAACCTCAACCAGACAGTCCAGACACTACTGGTAGCTCTAGCGAAACTCCATCAGAAGACTCTCGAGATAATCCACAGCCTGCTGGTTCCTTTCATTGTAATTACCAAGATCTGGAGAACCTGTGCAGAGCTGTTGATAGGTAAATTAGCACTTGTGAATTGTGATTGTTCTTTAATACTGTAACTGTACTTAGTTGTATGTGCCATGTCATTTCGGTAGACTTAAAATGGATATAATTTTTCTCAACTTCAAAATACAATCTTGCAGGTATTCAATTTCCGACAGAGCAGGTGCAGCGGTAGCATCAGCAGTTTTTAAAAGATTTTGGTATTATCACTGATGATGACAACACTAACGTCATTGACAGGTAAGATTTCAAAATTATCATGATTACATTTTCATCCACATTTCCTAAGCTTTTTTAACAAAATTCCAATTACTACTACTAATAAGAAGTAAAGTAATTTTATTTAATTATACATATTATACATTGTAACATGGAAAAATAAATTTCAAATATATTGGGCTCAGGCATAAAAGTCACTGTATTTAGCCCATCACTGTTCATTGTTTCCTGTTGTAAGGGGTTCCAAAAAACCTTAGCCTCCCCATTTGCAGCTTACATGTTTACTTATCTACAGATCTACAGAAGCTAAGGCTAACAAAGACCCTAAGATCCACTCTAAGGCTAGCCCGAGAGAAAGGAAAGAGTAGGGGGTTAAGAGAAGAGAAGAGAATAAAGGGTTAAGTAAGGAGCAACACCTATCATTCGTGGGTTAACATTCATTCAGAAAAAGAGGAAAAAAGTCTCACCATCATCATCCGCCGGCCACTGCTGACAAGTCAGAAAAATAGTCAGAGAAAATAGGAGAGGGTGAAAGATAAAAAGTAGTAAAATAAGAACGCTTACAAACCATGCAAACACAGTCTTAACTCACTGTCATACCATGCAAGCAAACTACAAACATGCAAGGAGAGAGAGTTACAGACATGAAAAAAAAAAAAAGTAGGTACAGTTAAACAAAAAGTGGGTTAGTTTACGCTACATCTACGTTCGTGTTAGTCTAATTTTTATTTTTTTATTATTTATTTTTTTTTTTGGCATCACGCGCTGGCATGTCACAAGCTGGCATCCATCGTCAACAGACTCATCCTCGAGCACCACCACCGGAGCTCCTGTTGTTAACTTTCTTCTTTTAATTTTAAACAACGTTAATACTTTTAAAATGTCTGTCAAGACGGTTCTTAAACACATTAACGCTGGTAGAATGAATGACTGATGCGGGAAGATTATTCCATTTATCAATTACTTTAAACGTAAAGAAGTTTTTAGGGATATTAGTAATGAAACGTCTGCCACGCAACTTAAATCCGTTATTGCGAGTATTACTATTATCGAAAGTGAACAATTTGTCAAAATTTACGTTATCGATGTTATTAACGATTTTGAAGACTTCAATAAGCTCCCCCCTTAATCTCCTAGTTTCGAGTGAATACAGGTCTAACTCTTTAATCCTATCTTCATAAGGCTTATTGCGCAATGACGGAATAAGTTTAGTGGCATGACGCTGAACCCTTTCTAACCTATCAATATCCTCACTCAAGTACGGGCACCAAAACTGAATGGCATATTCTAAATGAGGCCTGACTAGGGACTTGTAAAGGGACAATATAATATCCTTCGATTTAAATTCGAAATTACGCGCTATGAAGCCTAACATCCTATTCGCTTTTGCACAAGACTCCAGGCACTGGTTCCTAACCTTTAAATCCTTAGATACGCGTACGCCTAAATCTACTTCCTCGTCAACGCTCGCTAACTCCCTATCATCCATCGTGTACGCGTAATTATTGTTGCGAGAACCTATATGCAAAACTTCACATTTGTCTACATTAAATTGCATCTGCCACTTATCTGTCCACTCCATAATCCTATTTACATCGTCTTGAATCCTATTTCTATCGTCCTCACTAACAACCTTACCGCCTATTTTAGTATCGTCCGCGAATTTTGAAACGTTACTAGTCAATCCTACATCTATGTCGTTAATGTAAATTACGAATAGCAATGGGCCTAACACTGAACCCTGTGGGACACCGCTACCTACATCTAACCACCCCGATTCACTACCATTAACTACGACCCTCTGCCTCCTAGCACGAAGCCATTCTTCTAACCAGTTAGCTACCTGACCGCGTATACCGTGCGCTTTAACCTTCGCAATTAGTCCCCTATGCGGAACTGTATCGAACGCCTTTTTAAAATCTAAATAAATAACGTCAGCTGCTCTATGCCTATCGTATTCACGCACTATTTCGTTATAAAATTCTAACAAATTAGTTAAACAAGACCTATGGCGTCGAAACCCGTGCTGACTACTATTAATCAAATCTCTACTTTCTAAGTGATCGATGATACAATCCCTAACTACGGATTCCAAAAGTTTACCGACAATTGACGTTAAGCTAATGGGCCTATAATTGCTAGGTACCGCGCGGTTGCCTTTTTTAAAAATAGGCGTGACATTAGCTAATTTGAAGTCTTCAGGAATAACCGCCGTTTCCAGTGACTGATTAAAAATCTTCATTAAGGGGCCGACGATAACGTCTTTCAAATCTTTCAAATGTCTGGGATAAAAAGCGTCAGGGCCTGGAGCCTTGCTAACTTTTAGCCTATCGATATAATGCGCAATCTCAGCCTCGTAAACAGTTATTTCATCTAAAATAGTCTTGCTACTAAATGGAACTATATCGTCAACGTCGGGAACATTATTTACGTCTTCTACGGTAAAAACTGTTGCAAAAAAGTTATTGAAAATACCCGCCATCGCCTGAGCGTCAGAAGCCAAAGCACCATTAACATCCACTAGAGGGCCTACGTTATCTTTTACTGGCTTACGATTATTTATGTATTCAAAAAACTTTTTTGGATTATGTTTACTATCCGCAGCTATAAGTATCTCTAAATTACGCTTAGCATTCCTAACTGATCTTTTAACCTGACGTCTAAGCTCGATATATCTATTAAAGTTAGCTGCCGTGCCATTGCGCTTATTAAGTCTATACGCGCTATTACGCTCGTTTATGAACTCGCCTACTTCCCTACTCCACCACTTCGGCCTACCACGATTTCTAACACGCTTGGGCCTACGAGGAATAAACTCCCTCGAGTTTAGTGATTATAAAAATATATAAAATTCTTTATTTATTGCAGGTATTAAAATTACTCTAGCTGATAAAGTGATAATATAATGGCTTCTCAATTGGTGATTCGGAGAGGCAACGTGTGATAGATCACATACGAGCAATAACATTTCGGGAAGCTCGTGATGCTGGGATCACCTTTATAACACGTTCATGGGTTGCCAAAAAGTTGCGAAGAAGTGAGGACTTCGTCAAAAGAAATTGGAATAAAACTTTGGATGAATGTGAAATGGATACAACCAAATCTGGGTGCCCAAATTTGCCACTCAGGAAACAAAGGACATCATTGAAAGCGGTACGCATAAGTGGAAAAACAGCTGTGCTAAACTTTCTAGAGAGATCGAAGTGTTGAGAGGAAAGATCGTTAGTGGTGAGATCATTTGACTGTACCATCATAGGCAAGGTTTAAAGCCTTGGCATGAACTTCCAAAGCCAAGAAAAACTCTACTTAACATCAATGACAGAATGTGGTTTGCCTATTATCTTGAAGATTGGGATGTGGATGATTTCATGCATTTAGCTGTCTCTGATGAATTTTTTGTTTACGTAACACATCGGCCTAACTACCAAAATGATCGAGTGTGGGCCACAACACCAGATGAAATTGATGACAATGAACATTATTGCAAATTATTAAAAAGTTCAGACTGTGTTGGTGTGTTTGTTTTGTTTACTGCAAAGAAGCTCATGTGGGTGCTGAAGCCAAATGGTCAGAGTTGGGATGGACAGTATTTTCGTGATATTATTCTATCTCAGCATGTCATTCCTTTTCTAAGAAACCCAAGCAATGTTATGGATGTCGATCAGGTCACACTTCTGCACAATAAGGCCCCCTGCTTTAAGGCATTAGCCACTCAACAGTTGTTGCGGAACCATGAGATTGATTTCTTTGGAAATGAAGAATGGCCAGGAAATTCTCCTGACCTGAATGTCTGTGAACACATTGGATCAGTTATAAAGGACAAGGTTGAATGTGTCTTGTCTCAAGAACCTGCAGCAAATCAATTTTCAAAGGATACAATGACGCAACACATTGAAACTGTTTTAGCAAATTTGCGTAATGATCAAGATCTATTCACATCACTTTTTAGCAAGCTACCCAAAGTGAATTCAGGCTGTCTTGGAAGCCAATGGTGGGAACACCAAGTTTTAATTGTTTCTCATTAAATGCAGGATTAAATTCTCTTTTGTAAGGTATGTTTAGTTTTACTGTACCTCTAATGGTTTAGGCCATGGGCAGGGGGGCTAAGGTTTATTGGAGCTCATACATATTCCTGTGTATCAGTGCTACCTCCAGCCTTATAAATTTGTAAACAATTTTCATTAATACAGGAGTAAACTACGAAGGCAAAGGTGTAAGTACCGTGAACAGATCAGAGCTGAGGGAGAAGTATTCTTTGGTTCAGTGGACAGCATTTATGTTGATGGCTGACAGGATGGTACTGTGATAATTACAGAGTTAGATGGGCGACATTATCAATAGACCAAAGTAGAAGAAGAGCACTATGTTATAGTTGGAGATCCAGGTAAGCCACCGTTTCTTGTATGGTATGTTTTAAATTTTTAGTGGTTAGCATAAATTTGGTCTTAGTAACATTAAGGAGTAAGAACTATGCGATAGTTATATATGTTCATTGGTCATACCTGGTAATCTACTGCTCTCAGATACACTTATTATTTCCTTAAATTTTGTTTGAAATGTTTCAGGAGGACGTTATCTGACACATGTTACCCCCAGAGAATGGGAACAGTGTATCAATTGCACTAAATCTCTCTGAAGCAGTGAAGGACACTGATCTGGAAAACAACCTGCAAGTCATGGGGTCAGATGTAGTGATGAGTCATTTTTTAGTCATTTTTTTGTTTAAAATGAAGATAGTATTTTTTTTGTTTTAAACTTATTCCATATTTTTCTTGCTTTAATCTAATAAGTATATTAGTATTACCTATAATTTACTATACTACCATGCTTATACAGTTATACCTAGTATATATAGTCATTTAGAAAAACTGAATCACGCAAAAAGTATATAATAGAAAGGAAAAACAAACCCTCATTTTTTATATATATATATATTTTTTAACTAGAATATAAAACATTCTTCCTCGCTCCAAACAATATACATAATTGTGATTGGCAAGAGTACCAGTATATATATTCCAGATAGAAAAAAAAATATTCACCTTTTTTTGAACCTTTTTGTTAACCTAATGTTGTTTAACCTTCATTTCCATGGAAGAATCATCACTAGATTGGGTAGAGCATATATGCTAGTTTCAATATCACAGGTACTGGTATAATATACATAAAAAGTATATAATACTGGTATAAAACAATATATATAATTGTGATTGGCAAGAATACCAGTGTGTGTATATATTTTTTTTTAGTTCAGGAAGAACCGATTCGCCTCTATTTAAAGGGCATATCTCAGCGGAAAAACAAAGAAAAAGTGAGAGGAAAGACAGAGGAAAAAGAAAGGGTGGAGGGGACAGTCGAAGTGGAAAAAGACCAAGGACTGCAGGGTCGAGCCCCATCATCCTTGGGTGCTAGGGCCAGGAGGGCGCACGTGAAACCTCCAGGAACAAGCACGTACAAACGAGCACTCAAGAGCACGAGCTTAGAACCCCCTTGCGGGTGTGTGTGTATATATATATTATATATATATATATATTATATATATATATATATATATATATATTCCAAATAGAAAAATAAAAAAAATAAAAATATTCATCTCTTTCTTTAACCTTTGTGTTAACCTAATGCTGTTTAACTTTCATTATCTGATTCTATTTCCATTGAAGAATCATTATCACTAGATTGATTAGAGCATATAGTTTCAATATCACAGGTACTGGTACTTATTGCAGATTTGGATGTTGACGAAGCCAATGTAGCACCATGTTTTACTTCACTTTCTTGGATTTTGCATTTTGGGATATAAATACTAGCTTTGCTGCTCTGTCTGTGCTTAATCAGTTTCTTTTGGCTGTATGGATATTACTGTATGTGCTAAATGATCTCGGAGGTAATGAAAGGGCGAAATAGAGGTGTATGAGTTTGTGTAGGTATATATGTGAGTATGCGTGCGTATGTATCTGGAATTCTGGATGTATGCGTGTATGGGGTATAAGATACAAATATGTGTATATAAGTATTTATGTATATATTGGTATATATGTATATGGGTGTATGTATATATGTGGATGGTCTCGAGGGGGGGGGGGGGAATATGTCATCATGGGTCTAAAGGATAGTTAAGTGGGAGATTCAAAATCCGAGGCATAGATGGGAGAGAGTCCTGGAAAGGTTGGACAATGGGCAGTCAGCTCCCAGCCAGTGTTCTCGCAAGTTTAATGGATCTCAAGATACAAGACTTTCAGTGCAAGAAAGAGGCCAGTTTTTTTCTGTAAATAGGCTGAAAAGGACATTCTATACTGGTACCATATGGCCTATTTTATTATTTATTTATTTATTTTTATAATATACACTACTGTGCAAAAGTTTTGGCCAGGTATATATTTTTCTGATTAATCACGTACATCTAAATCTTAGAGTACAGTTGGCCCTCCGTATCTGCGGGTTCCGCATCCGCGGATTCAACCAACGGCGGATCGAAAATATTTAAAAAAAAAAATTCCAGAAAGTTCCAAAAAGCAAAACTTGAATTTGCCACGCGCTGAGCACTACGCTGAATCCATGCGAATGAAGTGATGTGTAGGCATACCCTGCTGTAGCCTCCCGCCATTTCACAGATCCTCAGTGTCTCCAGCACAGGCTTGTCAGATTTGTCCGTTTCCGGACAAATTGTCCTTTTTAAGACCCGTTTGTCCTGGAAAAATGAAAATTAACCAGACAGCCTAAAGTGTCTGGATTCTGTCCGATTTGAGGTTCAAGGCCTGGAAAGATTGCCTTACTCTGGTGCTGTGTGGCAACGCAGCAGGTCACATGATCAAGCCAGGCCTCGTCTACCGAGCTCCCCGGGCCCTTAAGAACAAAAACAAAAATTGCCTGCCCATGTTCTGGCAACACAACAAGAAGGCTTGGGTGACGCCCATCTTGTTCTTGGAATGGTTCCACCAGTGTTTCATTCCTGAAGTGAAGAAATACCTCGAAGAGAAGGGGCTGCCATTCAAGGTCCTCCTCATAATTGACAATGCTCCCGGCCATCCCCAATCTCTCTGCTTCGCCGACGAGAATGTGGAAGTGATGTTCCTTTCTCCTAACACTATGTCGCTGCTGCAGCCACTTGATCAAGGCATCATCAAGTGCATTAAGGCGACTTACACCCACCTCACCTTCGGGAGGATTCGTGCTGCCCTTGATGCTAACCCTGACTGCAGCATCATGGATTTATGGAAGAGCTTCACAATTGCAGAGGCTGTAGATGCCCTAAAGCCCGAGACAGTCAATGCATGTTGGAAGCCATTATGGAGTGAGGTAGTCACTGATTTCAGGGGCTTCCCCACTATTGATGCAGAAGTCAGGAATATCTTGAATGTTGCAAGGGAAGTTGGTGGGGAAGGCTTCTCTGACATGATCGAGGATGATGTCGAGGAACACATGGAAGAGCATAGAGAAACCCTTACCAACAAGGAACTCGAAGATCTGCTGAAATCCTCTACAGAAGATGATGATGCAGAAGATTTAGAGGAGGCAGAGCCATCAATTTGGACACTTGAAAAATTTGCAGCAGTTTTTCAACAGGCACAAGTGTTAAAGGATATGATCCTTGAGTATGATCCTTCGATGGAACGAAGCCTCCGTGTCACCCGAGGGATAACAACATGCCTACAACCACTGCAAGATTTATTTGATGATGCAAAGAAAAAGAAGAAACAGCTTCCTATAACAATGTTTCTAACTAAAGCACCTGCAATTGTGAAGCCTCAACCTTCAATGCTTGAAGATCCTCAGCCCTCAACCTCCACAGATCCTGACATTAGTATTATTGAGCCTCCTCCAAAGCGTCAATGTCTGCAATTGGAACCTGGTTCTTCCGACGTAGATGAACCTACTGACGTCCTGTCAGGAGGTTCAAGTTAGCCTGATGTCTCACTGCTTACCTACAGTGCCACACATCTCGTCGCCTCACGACATCGGCACTGTAGGCACCATACAGCAATCATTATCGTCATCATCATCATACGAGGGTTATCAAGAGAGAAGAACCAGGGTTTTGGTGAGTGTTAACACGGTGTGAGAGAGAGAGAGAGAGAGAGAATAAATTTATATTTTCTATATGTACTTGTTTTTTAAATATTGTGTGTTTTATTCTATGTATTTCTCTTTCAGGTCATTAAACAAAAGCAATCTGTAAGCGTTGAAAGAAAGAAAATATTACGTTGTTGCTGACGTGTACTATGTAGTTAGGCCTACGATGGTTGCGTCTGTACTGAACATGTACAGACTTTTTTTTCTTGTCATTATTCCCTAAACAATACAGTATAACTACTATTTACATAGCATTTACATTGTATTAGGTATTATAAGTAATCTAGAGATGATTTAAAGTATACGGGAGGATGTGTGTAGGTTATATGCAAATACTACACCATTTTATATAAGGGACTTGAGCATCCGTGGATTTTGGTATCCGCAGGGGGTCCTGGAACCAATCCCCCGCGGATACTGAGGGACGACTGTAATGTAAATGAATATACTTGATGTTTTGAGGTTGTATACATCAAATCAATCTAATATGTAGAGGCACATTCCAATTTAAAGGCAACATTTAATTTAAATTGAGGTTTCATTTTTTAGTACCATAGACCATACTGTGTTGTAATCAACAAGTGGGGGCATTTAAGGTACAATTTGTATACATTTTAGTGGCAGTACACAATATTATTTAAAGCAACATGGTTTCATGGTTAATTAATGTCCTTTGTGATGTTATTAAATGATAATTCTACTCTTTAAGTGGTTCTAAATTTATTAATGGATCTTATATTGTTTCAGGTATTTTCTGAAGTTTTACGTAAGGACCGTACCAAAATGACAAAGGTTTCTATTGAGATCAGGCACAAAATCGTATTCTTACATGAACAGAGAAATTCCCAGTCGGAAATTTCAAGACATGCAATACGAGAAATCATCATGAAAAAAGAAGAAACAGGGACGGTATCGGACAGAAAATGCAGTGGAAGACCT
Organism: Bathynomus jamesi; assembly: GCA_023014485.1. NCBI lineage: Eukaryota > Metazoa > Arthropoda > Malacostraca > Isopoda > Cirolanidae > Bathynomus > Bathynomus jamesi. The sequence goes on along the minus strand of JAJOZX010007996.1, from coordinate 114,680 downwards.
CAAAAACTTTCGAAATCTGATGTCAGACCCTTGAAACTTACATCCCTGAGAAATAGACGAGCATCAAGTGCCGAGCTGTCATCAGAACTAGCTCAAACTTCAGGAACACAAGTGCATCCTTCCATCATTAGAAGAGTACTGATTAAAAATGGTCTTCATGGGCGAGTAGCTAGAAGAAAACCATTACTTAGGAAAGGGAATAAAGATTAAAATATGCACAGGAACATCGTCAATGGAGCATGGAACAGTGGAAAAAAGTACTTTGGAGTGATGAGTCAAAATTTGAGATATTTGGGGCAAAGAGAAGACAGGATGTGAGGGAAGGACCAATGAAGATCTCAAAGACATCTGTCTACAACCAACAATTAAGCATGGAGGAGGGTCTATAAAAGTCTGGGGGTGCATATCAGCAAATGGAGTCGGTGATTTGGTGAAGATAGACGGAATCATGACAGCTGAAAAGTATAGACAGATATTAATACACCATGCAGTTCCCTCAGGATTACGTCTGATCGGCCAGAACTTTATGTTCCAACATGACAATGACCCCAAACATACTGCTAATAATGTCAAAAAATATTTGGAAAGAAAAGAGGCTGCTGGAGAGCTCCAACTAATGGAATGGCCACCACAAAGTCCAGATTTGAACATCATTGAAGCTGTTTGGGATTATCTGGAACAAAAGAAGATAGAGAGCAACCAAAATCACAGGATGAACTATGGGCTGCCTTGCAAGATGCTTGGAATAACATTCTGAATGATTTTCTCGAGTCTCTGCAGCAAAGTATCCCAAAAAGGATCAAGGCTGTTATCAAGTCAAAAGGAGGACATACCAAATATTAGGAACACATTTATTTTTGGTGATGGTTTTTGTTTCTATGTGGTGCTATGTGCTATTAGCTTAAATATACTTCATTATAATGTTCATTTGTACACTTTTATTAACCTTTATGACCTTAAAATTAATGAAATTGCAACTGGCCAAGACTTTTGCACAGTAGTGTATATCATTGCAAAAGTATACCTTATAATAAATTGGCAATATCTATATTTAAAAAAAAAAAAAAAAAAAAAAAAAAAAAAACATGGACATAAAAAAACCCTGTTTTTTAATCACTAGTCAGATGGAACTGCAGTGATGACTGAACATAATTCAGGGGTGATCAGAGTCTTTGAAGAGCTTATTGGAAGACCACTGCAAAGGGTCATATGCAGTGGTGGGCGCGGTACCAAAATTTGGGGGTGCGTTACGCGGTACTGCGGTACCTCAGCATGCCCAGTGCGTTACGCGGTACTGCGGTACTTTTTCAGGTCCCCCTGGTGCGTTCCGCGGTACTGCGGTACTGCACACAAGAACAACACAAGTAATAGCACATATTTTCAGAAATTGCATATCGACAATTTCGCACCTGAACTTTCTGCCATAATGGCTAAAAATCAATCTTTGTCACAGAAATGTAACACACGTGCAACCGGCTCAAAAGCAAGCACTGCACTGAGGCATTGTGATAGGATGGCAACGTAACATGTTCTGAACGAAAACTTAACGTGTCTAGAGTTAGGCTGATGCAACACACGCAGCATTTGTCTTACTGTACTCCTGTAATAAGGTTTACTTAAAAAAAAGTGTTAATTTTTTGAAAAGTCGTGTTTGTCGGTACCGCGGAAAGTACCGCGGGAAATTTGAATGCGGTAGCGGTACTGCTGTACTTTCAGCGATCCTTTGCGGTACTGCATTATGCGGTACTGGTTTGGTAGTGCAGTAGTACCGCAGTACCGCAAAAAATACCGCAAGTGCCCAGCTTTGGTCATATGCCTCTTACATTCTAACGAGCTACCTCTTCGTCATGTTTTCATGGAGCTCAATGGGACTATGAAGAGTCCTGATAGTTTTTCAGGACCAATAGGAAAACAGCTAGGTGGTATGGTTTCTGAATGGGATGTTGTCAAATTTAAGCCAATCAGAAATCAGAATTTCGCTATATTGCCCAATGATGTAATTGATGATCTCAGTCATGACCAATACTATGCTTATAGAATATGCATGGCAGTCATGCTAGGGACTATTGAAAAGGACCTTGAGCTTTTAGAAGTTGGGCCATTAAATCACTCAAGATGGCTGACATTAGGTTGTAGAATACTCAGATTCTATGTTTCACAGAAAAAGCTGAGTTCACTATTGATAACTGTTGCTGAATTCTGTTTAAAAGTGTATTTCCCCAGCTGGTTTGAAATCAAGAAGAATCACTCAGTGACCAATGGTTCAAGAAACTTCTTTTCAATGCTGAGCAGAATCTCCAAGTTTCCTAATAAGAAAGTAAAAGACATTGCCCTAAAAACCCTAAGAAGGAATGCTTTTTTTGCTCACCCTGAAAACATTATAATATCAATGCTTGGTTATGAGGACAGGGAGAGAAGAAACACTGCAGTAAATAAGATCCTGGCACTGAGGGGTGAAGTAGAGAAAACAACCCAGGACATCAGAGTCAAAATGGATTTCACTGGCGGAGATTTGGAAGTTGAAGATAATGTGAATGATGATGATTATGACAGTTTGAGTTATACAAGAGACTGCACTGTCAGGAAATTTAAGGTGCCTATAATCAATGAAAATGCTAAATTGTATGACAAGATGAGTAACCTTGATAACTTGACAGCAGAGCTTCCAATAGTTACCCATCTTACATCAACTGAACTTGCGAACATTAGAAAAAATCCTTTGAAGTTCAAACAGCCATGCCACAATCAAGTGGTAGAATGCCATATCAAGCTTGTGACTGAGGCATCTGCAGCTGTCATTGGGTTCAATAGAAGAGATGGCATGATCTGGCAGTGTATAAAATAATGTAAACTGATAAAAAAGTTTAATACAAAGCAAGAATTTGTTTAGATTCTACATTTATTTAATGAAATTTTATAGTGTAAATTTGTAATATATGGTCAATCTGCATTACTTTTTCATGAAAATGTGTTAAAACTCTGTTTTACACTTTTGGAAATAATTTTATTAGTCTCAGCATAAAAAAAAATAAGAAACAGTTTTTAGATTGTGTTTCTACCTATTATAGAACCCAAAATAGGCAAAATACAGGGTTTTTTACAGTTGCGTATGGATGTGGTACATATAGGGTGTGGTTGCTGATGCAGTATCACTTGCAACCACCCAAAACCACTACCAATATTCATTTTTAGACATTTGACAACTATCTAGCACCCCTGATTTTTGAAATATTGATTTTCATAAAAATACACTCCACCCTAGCGCGGGTTTCACAATGTGTGTGCACGCGCACATGTGCACATCTTAGAGGGAACATTGCTCTACAGGATTCTACATAATTCTAGAAAATTCTAGATCAATTCATCCCAAAAAAATTTGCTTAAAAAATGTTTTTTGTGGCACATTTTGAATACAGAGATATTTTTGGATCAAATGCAGGACTGTCCTGCAGAATGTGGGATGTCTGGCAACCCCAAATGGACCTAACACTAATCCCTGTGGTACCCCATTTTTCACTTACTTCCACCCAGATTCATGACCATTTAGAATTGCTCCCTGTCCTCTCTCTTCTAACCAGTTTATAACTACCCAATATCCCATGAGCTTTTAATTTAGGTAATTATTGAATGTTTCACCAAAACTGAAATTAATATCAAAAATATATTTTTCTAATGTATTTTGGTGTGTTCTGTTCAAATATGACCTTCATATCTTGCGCAAATGAACCGAAACAAAGTTATGAAACTGTTGGTGAAACATTCAATAATAACATCAATTTAAATCAAGATCCTCTATGTGAAACCTTGTCAAATGCCTTACTAAAATCTAAATAACATCTACATCATTTTCATTTTCCTATCTGTTGGGTTATTCCAAACAACTTTTCTCAACATTTTTTAATATAGCTGACTGAAGAAAGCAGTTGTTTTAATTTTTTTATCACAAACACCCAAGAATCTAAGCTGACAAACATTACCATTATTTTATATATCCATGTATTTATTTTTTTTTTATTAATGGAAGAAGTTGCTGTGATGCTCATTACACAAATGCAACCTCTACTGTCAGGTTAAGTGACATTTACATAAATCTTTGTGAATTGGGTAATATTTTCCACACTTACGGTACTATATATGAGGTTGTAGGTATTTGTTTAAGGAATTTATTAATACTCAGTTTATTAAAAAATGTGTATCTGTCAAAATGATGTACAGCTATTTGCGTGTGTTTGATACTCATTACAAAAAAATGTGATGCTCATTACCTTCTGATTTCACTGGTTTTACATAAAATTTCAGACAAATTTAATCATTTTTTTTCCTCTCTTTATTAAATATTGTTTGTTTGGGCTATCCCCCAAACTGGTGACCTCTAATTATTCATTTCAATTTCATTAATTATAGTAAACCTACTTGATAGGCCACCACAACTTGGTGATCCACAGGCTACTATATATATATATATATACACAGGGTGTCCGAGAATTATCTGTACAATTTTTGGCTGTTATTAAAAGTCAACCATGAAGTGTAGAAATTCCAGTGTTGTCCCATTTTACAGAGAATCTCATTAAGTTTTTTCTGATACCAAGTTTTGACAAGTTTTTTAGAAATTCCAGTGTGTCCAAAAATTATCTGTACAATTTCATCTTTTAATAAAATTCTTGATAACACACACAAAATTCTTAAACAAGATTATTTAGAATCTGTGTTTTCAAAAGTTTCTTTTATTAAAGTAACATTGTTACAAACATTCGATATGTGCACCATCAGTGATTCGCAAAACATCCAATCGATAATCCAAATGTTGCCATGTACGCTGCAGCATATCCACATCAATTCGCTCAATAGCAGCTGTGATTCTTGCTTTTAAATCATCAATGTCTGTGTGTATGCACCTGATGGTGCACATATCGAATGTTTGTAACAATGTTACTTTAATAAAAGAAACTTTTGAAAATACAGATTCTAAATAATCTTGTTTAAGAATTTTACGTGTGTTATCAAGAATTTTATTAAAAGATGAAATTGTAGAGATAATTTTTGGACACACTGGAATTTCTAAAAAACTTGTCAAAACTTGTCAAAACTTGGTATCAGAAAAAACTTAATGAGATTCTCTGTAAAATGGGACAACACTGGAATTTCTACACTTAATGGTTGACTTTTAATAACAGCCAAAAATTGTACAGATAATTCTCGGACACCCTGTATATATATATATATATATATATGAAAATTATTTCACGAAAGTAACACGTGAAAAATATTTATGATGAATAAAACTACGAAGGAAAGGAAACACAGATGGTGCTCAAGCGCTTTTGTCTGATGACGAAAGCGCTTGAGCACCATCTGTGTTTCCTTTCCTTCGTGGTTTTATTCATCATATATATATATATATATATATATCGTAAAGAATGACGCTTGTATAGGAGAACATTCCACGCAAGATGATGAGGGAGAATGAACAAATGAAAAAATGAGGTAACCACCCGGGAATTGAACCCGGGATCTTCCGATTTCTGGTCAGATATGATAACCACTACACCATGGTCCTCACTCGATCAGAAGTTGTAATTCTCCTACATACGCGCAGAAACCAATGCCTTGAGGGGGGCACCCCTCGCATGCCGCACCTATATATACATTTCAACTGCAAAGAACACGCAGTATAATTAACGTAAAGAACGACACTTGTATAGGAGAACATTCTGCGCAAGATGAGGAGGGAGAACGAAAAAATGAGGTAACCACCCGGGAATTGAACCTGGGATCTTCCGATTGCCGGTCAGATATGATAACCACTACACCATGGATTCTCCTACATCCACGCAGAAACCAATGCCCCGAGGGGGGCACCTCCCGCATGCCACACATATATATACATTTCAACTACAAAGAACACGCAGTATAATTAACGTAAAGAACGACGCTTGTATAGGAGAACATTCCGCGCAAGATGAGGAGGGAGAACGAACAAATGTGTATATATAGGTGGGGCATGCGGGAGGTGCCCCCCTTTGGGCATTGGTTTCTGCGCGCATGTAGGAGAATTACAACTTACTTCTGATCGAGTGAGGACCATGGTGTAGTGGTTATCATATCTGACCGGCAATCGGAAGATCCTGGGTTTGATTCCCGGGTGGTTACCTCATTTTTTCATTTGTTCATTCTCCCTCCTCATCTTGCGCGGAATGTTCTCCTATACAAGCATCGTTCTTTACGTTAATTATACTGTGTGTTCTTTGCAGTTGAAATGTATATATAGGTGCGGCATGCGGGAGGTGCCCCCCTCGAGGCATTGGTTTGTGCACGTATGTAGGAGAATTACGACTTCTCATCAAGTGAGGACCATGGTGTTGTGGTTATCATATCTGACTGGCAATCAGAAGATCCCGGGTTCGATTCCCGGATGGTTACCTCATTTTTTCATTTGTTCGTTCTCCCTCCTCATCTTGCGCGGAATGTTCTCCTATACAAGCGTCGTTCTTTATGTTAATTATACTGCATGTTCTTTGCAGTTGAAATATATATATATATATACAGTGGTGTAGTGCTAAATAAAGAAGTGAGGGAATGCATTTTGAAAGTGTTACTCAGATGCGGGGGAGACAATGGCAAGCGCAGCGAGCCCATACAGCTGGGGGTCCGGGGGCACTGTAAGCCCCCCGGGAAATCTTTTGAAATCTGACCAATTTCAGGGATATTTTGGTCATATGCAGTGGATATTAGGATATATTCCAAGGTTGAAGATGCAGTATTTCCAGTGTTATTAGATATATGACATCCAGTACAATCAATAAAAATAGCTAACAACTGAAATGATTAACTAAAAAAAGTTAACAACTGGTACGCCGTGGTGACTTTCATCAGATCTTTATAGGCTAGCATTGCCTCATTCGAAGCTAAAACAAATGAAACAGTTAATGATTCTTTCTCATATTTCTTCTAGGGGTAGGAATTAAAATTTCATGACGTTAGAGATTTGTAAGTTCGGATTTATTTGAAATAGGGAACGCCATTCCGTCTACCAAAAAAAGTAAGGGAAAGCTGTTCCCACGCGTTCCCACAGCACTACACCACTGTGTGTATATATATATGAAGAAACCAACTTTAGGAAGATGTAAATTTTTATTTCTTAATGCCAACCAATTTTTAGAAGTTACCATTCTGCTATTACCATATCTTTTAAATTCCTTCTGCCTCTCATTAAGTCTCGTTAATTATGTGCTAATCTCTTTGTTTCCATCCCGCTGTATACAGTATATATTGTTGGCAACTTGCCTGCTCTCTTCATTCCTTGATGAGGTGTACTTCTGAATACATGAAAGGCCTTGGAATCATTTTTCCTTTTCCTTGTGGGTTTACATCACACACACACACACACACACACACACACACACACACACACATTACACATTTAACAATAAAGAAAACTTGCCAGAGATATCTGCCAGTCTCCCAATCCTTCAAGTGGTCTTTTGAATAGGGTGCTGGCCTTTCTCTGTGCACACAGCCATATGATTACAGGAATAAAGCAAGCACACACACACACACACACATATCATATATATATATATATATATTACTTTTGTTGAGTTTGAACGATGGTTCAGGATCGACCTGTGGTTGACCCCTCTGCAGCATCCTGCCTCATCTGTGGGACTTGGTGAAGGAGGGAATTGCTCTCTGATCGCTTCCTGCCCTTGTAGCCAGCCATGCATGGCTGGTCAGGGACTTTGCACACGAATCTGTTCAGCTGGTTCTTGAAGTTATTCAGTTCGGTATGCTGGAGATTCCTCGCTTCTTTTGGAAGGACATTGAAAAGCTTTGGCCCCATATTCTGAGGGTATTTTCCATCCCCATTTTCATGGCTCTTTGTCCCACTGCAGCTGGGACTGTACAAAATCTGCCTCTTCTCTCATTCCAGTTTGTTTCTATTTCATTTCTGAGGTTAGGGACAGACCCCTCAAGTATTTTCCATATATATATTATTGTGTACCACTCGCGCCTTCTTTCAAGAGAGTAGAGTTCCACAGATTGTAGTCAAGACCAGTAGTCTTCACCTTCCATTTCCTCAATCTTAGACGTAAAAGTCCTTTGTATAGCTTCAATGCTCGCAATGTCTCTTTTTCTGTGTGGGCTTGTGAGTACTGAGCAATACTCAATTATTGGTAGGACTAGACTCTTCCATAATTTGAGCATGATGTTTGCTTTTCTGCTGCGGAAGCTCCTCCTGATGATTCCCATTATTTTTCTAGCCATTGTGATTTTGATTTTATAGTGCTCTCTGAATTCTGCATCCAACGACATTATTACTCCAAGATCCCTGACTTGTGGATTTGGTGTTATCTGTTTGGCTTGCGGAGTTTTGTATCCTTTTTTTTGTAGCTCTTTGTTATTACCATATCTTAGAAGTTGGAATTTTTCTTCATTGAACTTCATATTGTTGTCTTCTTCCCATTGGAATAATGTTTCAATGTCATTTTGTAGTTTTCTTATATCATCTTCATTCAATATTTCCTTACATAACTTTGTGTCATCTGCGAAGCATGATACAATACTGCCCTTAATATCTGCATCAATATCTACAATCATTATTATGAACAGCAAGGGAGCTAATACTGTCCCTTGTGGGACAGAGCTCAAGACTTCCAAGACTTCCTATTTAACTCTGTTTACCACCACTTTTTGCATTCTTTGCATCAAGAAATTAAATATCCACCTTCCTAGCTTTCCAGTAATTCCTGTCTCCTTAATTTTGTATGCTATGATTCCATGGTCACATTTATTGAAGGCTTTAGCAAAGTCCGTATATATTACATCAATGTTTTGTCCTCAACACAATGTTCCTAATATTTTCTCCTGGTGGTCTAGTAGCTGTGACAGGCATGATCTACCCGCCCTGAAGCCATGTTGATTTGGGTTGTATAAGTCTTTCTTGTAGGTAGTAGGTAGTTTTGCCTCTAATTATGCGTTCAAAACACTTTATAAGGTGTGAGGTGAGAGCCACTGGCTGATAATTTTTGGGCATTACTCTGTTACCACCTTTAAATAGGGGGGCAATGTTCGCATTCTTTAAAGGGAGTGGAATTTGTCCTGCGAGTGATTTCCTCCATAGTAAGTATAGTGGTTTTGCAATATACTCTGCATTTCTTCAGAAATGTGGCACTCCATGTGTCTGGCCCTTGTGCTGAATTGTCTCGCATCTTTTAACAGTAAATAATACTTGCCAGAGATATCTGCTGGTCCCCTGATCTTCCATGTCAGTATCACAGGCCATAGATGAGGCTTGGAGAACAGTAAATAAAAACAGGTTGGCATATTAACACTTTATGTGAGCTTATTTATAATCTTGTGTATTAATGATGTACCATACTCAATTAATTAACTGAACTAGAGAATAAAAACTAACAAAAGTGTGACCCTCATTACAGAGCAAATGTGTAAATTCAAATCATTCCACAGTACTTATGGTTAAGAGTTGAGACTGTTCTCTTTATATGATTTTAAACTATAAAATCTGGCCTTTAAAATGGTGCAATCAGATTTTTTATATTCATAAAAGAAAACCATTTAAAGTGCCATGAATTTCTCAATTTTTTTTTCAACAGATCGCACATTACAATATGTATTAACATTTCCTTTTATAATTTTTCCTATGCTTCATCTATGTAATATTTCTTTTTAAATTTAAAAAATACAATGTTTTAGCATTCAAATGATACCAATTTCAATTCCCTTTTATTATTTTTCAATTTTGGGCTTGATGTTGACATTTCTGTGGAATGACCCTGTTCAGTTACAAATACTAAAAAGTCTAAGAGATTGGACAAACAAGAACTTCTTGATCTAAATCCATGTTGGGAACTTTAAATAAGATTAAAAATTTCTGAATGATTTTTAGTATTATTATTTATCATTTTTTCTATTTTTTATTATTTTACCTACGAAAGATGTTAAACTAACAGACCTATAATTGTCTACCTCCTTTTTACTACCCCTTTTTGTAAATAGGTACTTCATTTGCTTTTTTTTCATTCATCTGGTACCTCTGCATAAATGATAGACCTAGCAAACAAAATAGTTAGTGCCTCAGATAAGCTGTCCTCCCATTCTCTGAGAATCATAGCATATATATTATCAGGTCCAGCAGCTTTATTTGACTTTATTGTATGAATCACCTGCCCAACATCATCCTTCCTTATATGAATCTTATTGAGGATGCCTGAGTTTAATTAAAATTTTCTTCAGTAAAAACAGAGCTAAAATAATTATTAAACATACCAACAATATATCCTAATCATTTTCAAATATCCTATCATCATGTTCTGTTGGGCTGATCCTATCATGCATTTTATTATAATATTTATAAAAACTAAAGAATTTCTTTGGATCTTTATTGCTATTTCTAGCTAAATTTATTTCACTGACCTTTTGCTTTTTCTAATCAATGTATTTAGCTTATTTCTTAACTGTCTATAACTATCCAAGTCGACAAGGCTATTAGTATTACTGTCTTTAAATTCCCTGAATGCTCTCTTTTTTTCATTTTTTCATTATTTTAGCTATTTCCTTATTCCACCACAAAGGTTTCCTAATCTTGTTATTCCTCACAATTCTGAAAGGAATACATCTATGTTGCACATTGTCTAAAATTTTTTGAATCTATACCATATCTTGATAGCATTTTTATTGGCAAATTCATTATCCCATTTTATGGAGCCTAACAACTCTCTAAATTTACTATAGTCACCCTTCAAGTAGCAAGGAACTAGATGGTCATTGTTGACTGGTTCCCTATTTAATTCCATCTTCACATTGCTGCAGTGGCTGTGTAGGCTGTTGTCCCCAAGTATCTGTATTGTTGAACCACCCAGCATCTTTTCACGTTTCTGGGTTTGTGATAGTCAAGAGACTAGGCAAAGATGTAATCTCCTCAGGTATCTCGGAATGCCTCTTGTCAAGATTATTCAGGTCCAACTCGCACGTTAATTGTAAAGGACTTCCCCTAGTTCAGGTGTCTAAATCTGACTCGCCAATGAGTAGGAGAACCAACCACTCAGAGTCCAAGAAAGGGCTGGAATTCAAAGGTAGACCTAATAGAAGTAAACTATTCTGTTTGTTTTTCTCTTTATTATATCTGAAATAAACAATTATTCAGTGTGAAAGTATAAACATAACAAAAAGACTGGCAATGAATCATGATTAACAAAAGTACAAAACCTCTGGAACCTCAATAATACTTAGTGAGATTTGGCAGAAAGGATAGAAAGCAAGTGGGAAACAAGTATCGGAAATGACTTGCACAGAATGTTATCCCTTGTCCCAGCCTGGCTACCCTCCAAACTTGACCTCCACTTTTATGACCTGAGTTTCAATTGCTTTATGTATGCACTTTGACACTTTATATACTGGCTAGTTAGTAAGGTTATGGTCACTGGCCTGATTCCAGGGCAGATCCCAGTGACCAACAGTGGTTGACACAAACTGTGTAGCTCCCACTGGATTGGATCCACAATCCAAGCTTGATGAATCTGGACCACATGAGTTCAATCCCAACTGGTTGCCTAGACAACACAAGATTATTAGTTACATGCACCAGGCACCATTAATCACAATAATAACGTAACATAACGCGATTAATCAACAAACATTAACTGGAATCATGACTTCATAATTGATCATTGGAAAACGTAATTTACTCATGAAATCAAAGCACATAAATAATAAATAACCAACATAAAAAATAACTACAAACATTGACAATTATGGCAAACCTATCTCACATGAGTTAATCAACCTATAATCAGTGCCAAACAAGCATGGGCAAAAACCTAACTCTGGAATAATGTGACTGGTGACCTATAATAATAATGATCGGTTCTCTAGCTAGTTACACAACAGGGTGGCAAACCTATCTATACTCGGTCACAGTTTCAACAACCTATATATATGTTAACCCCCCCCTTTATGGCCCTTTGTTGGTTCGGATTCGAAGGGGGTTCTAGTTAGGAGGCTGCAACGGATGCTTCTTCTTTATACTTTTCTATAATTCTTTTCGGTCACCTTAGGGGGTCGACACTCTGTTAATTCTTTTCTTTCTGCTTATTAATTCTTCTCTTTTTATAATTATCGACTTTTCTGACTAAGTTCTGAAGCGAGCACGGCTCGAAGGAAAAAGATAAACACTTCTTTTACAGTAGTTTACTTCTTAAAAATTACAGGTACTTCTCTGAATTACAAGGGGTAGAGGTTCGACCTCTTTCGACCATGGCTCAGGCCGGAATCTAAAAATACTTAAGTTAAGGAGGCAAGGGGCCTCTGCCCCCCCCTCCTAATGAGGTGCTAATATCAAGTACAAAAGATGAAGATTAATCTAGAAGTGCCTTAAATGAAGTTCTATAATGAAGTGTTAATCTTAAGATGTCTAATCTTGAAGTGTCTTAAATGAAGATGATACATGCATAATATAGTCTAATGTTTGGGGGAGACAATCGAAGGTTAAGTTTCCCCCCTTTTTAAACACATGATTTCAACTAAAAAGAATAAAAAAAATAAAAAAATAAAAAAACAGTAGTATCGCCGATTCTACAATATTATTTCGTATTAGCACATAAGCACAATTTTGAGTACATGACTGAGTACGTATTAATTTTGGTTCATTACAATTATGGATTACAACTACCAATTAATTCATATTCACTTATTATTGTTTTAATTACAATTCCATTAAAGTATATTCTTACATTATAAATTAAATCATTATATTTAATTAGTTTCACTGAAGTACATTACAAGTTATTGTTCATTACAGTTTCATTAAAGTACATTACATCTATTACATTATATTAAAGGATTACATTTAATTACAATTTTAGCGAATTGTTAATTGACATATCTACTACTGAAATAATATGTTATAATGTTATAAATTCGAATCAAAGCGAAAGGAGACCTTTTTTATCTTAGAAGCGCTCACTTCTGCCAGTTAGCGGAATTTTGATCGCTTACCTAAGCATTCATGAATATCTTGAGGGGTGAACGCACTTTTTTTTAAAAACAATACGAGAACGTATTTTTGCGTTTTAGAACGAACTGCGAAAGTTTAGTTTTGCGTTTCATAGATTGACACGAGTAAAAATAGACTGATAAGTTGATAGGGCATAAGTAGACAATAGGTAGATGAATGAATATGGTTGAATAATAATATTTATACTACATAACATATAAATAATGACTTCTATAGGGTGTACAGTTTTTATTATGATGATATATAAATTTTCATACATTGAATGCTAGAGATATGATGAAGGGAAATTAATGACGGGAAAATGTGACGTCATAGTTATTGAATTTGTACGTAGAGTACGAATCATTGTTAGGAAGATTTACAAGAACGAATTAGAGAGACAGAGTGGGAACGTAAAGAGAATAAAGTTATTTTGTGACGTCATAGTGTATAAGTCATTATTACAAATCGAAATTTTACCAAAAACTCGCTTCTGCGATTTTGGCTTCTCATGTAAAAATGGACATTCGAACATAAAACTATTGTTCATTATTCACTTTTTACATTACTCTCCCCTTTTAAAAATGATATTTATACAATAATTTAATAGGGTACCATTAATACAATACAAATGAGAAAATAATATCCTAACTAATGACGACATTCTTTACAATAGAAATTTTATACAGAATGAGTTTGGGTAGTTGAGTACAATGTAGAGTAATCAAAATTTTTTTAAAATGACACTTGCTTACAAAATATAAAAAAATCAAAGATTAAAACTACTTTTATACAAACAGAATAAAAGGATTAGTACGTTAATTTAGACAAACAATTAAGTTAGACAAACAATGATATTATTAAATTTTTTTTTTTTTTTACAAAATTTTATTTTTCTGTGGGAAAAATTACGTACATAATGAATAGAGTAGATAAAAATGGAAAAACGTAAATCGCACAATCTATAAGCTAATTTTTATTGACTATTGTAGGTAAAAAATAGAATTATGGAATGGATGATGTATAGATCTATGGTCAATTGTGTAGGGATTTGGAAGGTTTTTTGAATTAACAAAGTTTAAAAATGATGTATAATAATTTAAGGACAGTTACTCACGATTAATTGAACAAAAGAAAATTAAAATACAAATTAAAAAAATGAATCAATTATGCATTTTCACGAGCTAAATACAATTTTATAATATTCTAAAAAAAAATAAAAGTAAATCGAATCATAGATAAATTTCGATCACAGAATAAAAAAGTAATTGAAATGAAAGGGAAGCATTTCGAAACAATCTTTTCTTTTAATAATTTCAATTGAATTTTATATTAAAAATTATTTTTATATAATAAAAAAAAATATTAAAAAGGTTTAATAATTTTTTTGCCTGTTAAGTAGAAAAATTATACTTTTTCGTTGAATGTTGATAGAATTTGAATTATTTGATATTTTAGTCTGAAAACTTGTTTGCATATAGACAAATACATCTGTTTTATTGCGTAGAAGTTTTATTAAAAATTAAATGACTGAAATTTCATACAGGTAAATTTCCCGATCGTACAGAGCAGGATAAATTAGGTACATGATCGATTAATTGTTACACAACTATTATTATCACGTATACATTACAATAATTACCAAAATCGTTACAAACAATTGTAAAAACTATTTTGGTTACAAACAACAAAATGTCATTTCACCTATATATTTATATACGCAATAATGACATGAACAAGAAAAAAGGTTAAACTAAAGACGCAAATCGGTCAATTCAGGTTGAATTTTTAATTCTCTTTTACAAAATAAAAAGGTTGAATTAAATTCTTAAATTACATTTTCTTAAATTACAAGGAAAAGTTGAATTCAATTGACTGCATTGAAAACTAACTTGGGACTTGAAATAAAAATGACTTGGAATAAATCTCTCTGGGGCGGTTGTCCCTCTTGGATGCAACCTATTGAAACTGAACTTGATTTGCAACTTATTTGCAAATAAAACTGACTCGAAACTACTTCGAGTATCTTTATAAATCTCTGGGGTTTGGTTGTCCCTCTTGGATGCAACCTATTGACTTGAACTCTTATCAAGTATCTCTATAAATCTCTGGGGCGGTTGGCCGTTTAGGCGCAACCTTCTGACTTGACCTCTTATCAAGTATTCTGAACTGAAAATGAAACTAAAAATGGAAAATGACTGCACTTGATCGTTATCAAGTGGAGACGATTAACCTCTGTTTTGGTTGACCCTCTTGGTGCAACCTTCTGACTTGAAAAACTGACTTCAAAAAATGACACCAAAATTACTTCAAAAAAATGACTTCAAAAATGACTTAAAAAATCTCTCTAAATCTGTAAATTCTCTGTAAACTCTCTGTAAACTCTCTCTCTCTTAATTTGCAAGTCAATTCAATTCAGTAATTGGAAAAAAATTTGCAAACAAAAAGGAATAAAAAATGTAAACAACATTCTAATGTACGGGAAGGTACATAAAATAAAATAATTCTATATTGAATGTAACATTGAAAATAACTGAAATTCTCTCTCTGAAATTAACTTTTGTTACAATTAACTTTTGTTACAATTAACTTTTGTTACAATTAACTTTTGTTACAATTAACTTTTGTTACAATTAACTTTTGTTACAATTAACTTTTGTTACAATTAACTTTTGTTACAATTAACTTTTGTTACAATTAACTTTTGTTACAATTAACTTTTGTTACAATTAACTTTTGTTACAATTAACTTTTGTTACAATTAACTTTTGTTACAATTAACTTTTGTTACAATTAACTTTTGTTACAATTAACTTTTGTTACAATTAACTTTTGTTACAATTAACTTTTGTTACAATTAACTTTTGTTACAATTAACTTTTGTTACAATTAACTTTTGTTACAATTAACTTTTGTTACAATTAACTTTTGTTACAATTAACTTTTGTTACAATTAACTTTTGTTACAATTAACTTTTGTTACAATTAACTTTTGTTACAATTAACTTTTGTTACAATTAACTTTTGTTACAATTAACTTTTGTTACAATTAACTTTTGTTACAATTAACTTTTGTTACAATTAACTTTTGTTACAATTAACTTTTGTTACAATTAACTTTTGTTACAATTAACTTTGTTACAATTAACTTTTGTTACAATTAACTTTTGTTACAATTAACTTTTGTTACAATTAACTTTTGTTACAATTAACTTTTGTTACAATTAATTTTTTTTTTTTTTACAATTAACTTTTTTTTTTTTTTACAATTAACTTTCTCTTTGAAATTTACTGTTTCACTAAAAAAAAGTGTATCACTGGTGTCTGAAGTGTTCACTGTGTTTTGTGTTAAATTCTGGTTTAATATTAAATATTAATTGTTAATAATAATGACTTTTCAAATGTTTAGAAATTATTATTTTTTTTTTTTTAAAGTTTTATACTTAACAAGATTCCTATGGCGAAATCCTTTTGAGGTGTGTCCTGAAGACGTGTCTGGCTACTTGTTCCTGGGTGAAAACTAGGCGTGAAGAACTTGGAGTCGTGACACACCGGTCAAGGGTGGATGTTACGAACTAGAAGTCGTGACACGCCGGTCGACTAGTTTTATCCTGATGCAGGGTAATTTCTATCTTGGCCAAAGAGTGGCCTCTTCTTAAAAATCTTCTTGTTAAACATCTTCTTTTTAAAAATATTCTTCGTAAAATCATCTTGATAGTAGGGTCGCCAGTTTTTTTAGAATCTTCTTATCTTCTTCTTCTTATCCTGGCTGGGTCTGGGGTGTCTCGTATACATGAGGCGTTCTAGTTAAGGGGCAAGGGGGCTCTGCCCCCTCCCCTGCAGCGAGGCTGCAGTCCAAAGAAGAGTCTCGAATGAAGTTCTCTGATGAAGAAGTGCCTTGGATGAAGTTCAAATATGAAGTGTTAATCTTAAGATGTCTAATCTTGAAGTGTCTTAAATGAAGATGATACATGCATAATATAGTCTAATGTTTGGGGGAGACAATCGAAGGTTAAGTTTCCCCCCTTTTTAAACACATGATTTCAACTAAAAAGAATAAAAAAAATAAAAAAACAAAAAAACAGTAGTATCGCCAATTCGACAATATTATTTCGTATTAGCACATAAGCACAATTTTGAGTACATGACTGAGTACGTATTAATTTTGGTTCATTACAATTATGGATTACAACTACCAATTAATTCATATTCACTTATTATTGTTTTAATTACAATTCCATTAAAGTATATTCTTACATTATAAATTAAATCATTATATTTAATTAGTTTCACTGAAGTACATTACAAGTTATTGTTCATTACAGTTTCATTAAAGTACATTACATCTATTACATTATATTAAAGGATTACATTTAATTACAATTTTAGCGAATTGTTAATTGACATATCTACTACTGAAATAATATGTTATAATGTTATAAATTCGAATCAAAGCGAAAGGAGACCTTTTTTATCTTAGAAGCGCTCACTTCTGCCAGTTAGCGGAATTTTGATCGCTTACCTAAGCATTCATGAATATCTTGAGGGGTGAACGCACTTTTTTTTAAAAACAATACGAGAACGTATTTTTGCGTTTTAGAACGAACTGCGAAAGTTTAGTTTTGCGTTTCATAGATTGACACGAGTAAAAATAGACTGATAAGTTGATAGGGCATAAGTAGACAATAGGTAGATGAATGAATATGGTTGAATAATAATATTTATACTACATAACATAAATAATGACTTCTATAGGGTGTACAGTTTTTATTATGATGATATATAAATTTTCATACATTGAATGCTAGAGATATGATGAAGGGAAATTAATGACGGGAAAATGTGACGTCATAGTTATTGAATTTGTACGTAGAGTACGAATCATTGTTAGGAAGATTTACAAGAACGAATTAGAGAGACAGAGTGGGAACGTAAAGAGAATAAAGTTATTTTGTGACGTCATAGTGTATAAGTCATTATTACAAATCGAAATTTTACCAAAAACTCGCTTCTGCGATTTTGGCTTCTCATGTAAAAATGGACATTCAAACATAAAACTATTGTTCATTACTCACTTTTTACATATATGTCTACTTATAATAATAATTAACAATGGTAATGATGGTGAAATACAAATGATAACACCACAATAACTAGGAATAAGGAATATGAACAAGTCTTTATTCCTATTGTACACTGGCCAAGGATTACAAGCTAGAGCCTATTGAGCCTTCTATTCTGGTTTCATAACCTTTTAATAGGCTTCCAAGATCAAATAGTCTGGACATTACCCAAGAGGGTTTTTTACAATTAACAGGCTTACTAACTAGACTCATGTGGGGAGAGAAAAACTTGAGAAGAACCAGTAGGACTTGAAAATTAGGGTGAGGTTTTGGTGAGAAACCACAACCCCCACAACATGTATGATGAAATGGTCACTATTCCCTACTATTTATCATGGAACCCAGTCTCAAACTCATTTTTTTGCCACTTATACAAGCTAAGCCTATTATTACACTTGGCCCTAGACTAACCTGGTCACTTCACTTAATATATATGGAAGGGGAAATTTGTCTAACCCGAATGTTAAAAAAAACTGTTGGCCAATGGCTGATTGCTTTTGACCTGGTGACTGAATGAAAATTTCTAGCAGATTTAATTAATGCCAAGAGTTGATAGCAAAAAGCATTTTTTTCTCATTAAAAACGTGTGTGTGTGTGTGTGTGTGTGTGTGTGTGTGTGTGGAGGTCTTCAAAAGACTTCATTAAGTAGTTTCTTAGTTAAATTTACTTTTCTTTGGTATTTAGTGTAGCCCAGTGGTAAAAAAAGAGAGAATACCATACCTTTTCTTTGTTGAAGTCTGTGTCTGGTTGAAGGTCACATGGTTGCTAACTTCTTTTTGGATGTAGGCAGCAGGGTTGGGGTGATTACTTTGAAAAATAATTGATTATAATTACAATTACTTTGAATCTTCATGATTATAATTACACGCTTTTTCACATGTAATTGATTGATTACTTTGGAAAAGTAATCATGATTACTTTTTTAATTCAAATAAAAGAAAACCAATTTTTTATGGGATTTCATGATCATATTATTGTTGTTATTATTATAATACATATTAATATAAATAAAAAAATATATATATCCATTAAACATTGGTGGCACTCATGGAGGATCTTTAAAGTTGAACTATTGATAAATGGCATGTAATAGAAAAACATCACAGACCCCTGGCCTAGATAGTAGGCAGGCATATAAATTGTTTCATAAATATAGGGAGTCCTCATTATTTGTATACTCTATATTTGTATACAGTGGTCCCTTGCTCTACGAATCTAATTTGTTGCAGAGCGTTGTTTGTAGAGCAAAAAATTCGTAGAGCAAACCCTATAATTAATGGAAATAGTTTAATCTGTTCCAAGCCCCCCAAAATAGGTCATTTTTACCAAAATGTATTAGAAATTTATGAGTTTTTAAGCAGTAAGCAGTGTGTAAATATGTACACAACATAGAAGAATAGCCAGTGGTAGTGGTGGTGGAGTTGGTGTAGAGGGGTTACTGCTTGGAAGGTGAATCTCCTTTATTATGATGTTAGGAGGACCTTCCAGCTGTGGGGTTTGGAGTCTGGGTTGTTTACTAACAAAGGTGTCAAGGGTTGTTTGCTTTTTTCTCTTTCTCTGCATGTTCTGGAAATAACTGAGGATGGTGTCTTCAAACCTGCAGGTTAAAATTTCTGTCTGGATGTTTTTTAACAAAATTTTTAATAACATCCTAGGCTTTAAAAAGATGTCAGCTCATGTGATGTAACAGCATGGGCATCATCATCAATTTTCTCTTCTCCATTGTCCTTCTCACTTGACCTCCCCAATTCTTGTAGCTCTTCTGTTGTTAGTTCTTTTCTGTGGTCTGCAATTGTGGCTAGGGATGAGGCAGAGTAACCAAATTCAGTCACCAAATCTTTTAAACGTACCCCATCTTCAGATTTTTTTATATCCTTTTTAATTTTAATAGAAATAATATTACGACCACATTTAGTTTTAGGACTCATAGTTAGCAATCAATTAACAAAGCACAACTGAGTGCACAACCATTTGTAGAAAATGATCAACAGACACTGAACAGAATGTAATGGAGTGCCTCCAAGTGGATGAAATCATCAGCGCTGCGCTCCTATTGGCCAAAATTGATGCCGCGAGTTAAATTTCGTAGAGCAAATAATTTGCTCCTTATTTGGGTCATTCGTACAGCGAGGGACCAGTGTACTTGCTTATATGTTTATAATTTTTTTTTACACCTAAAATTCATTATTTGTATGTGATCCTTGCTTATACATATATGAAAATGGCTGTCCTACCACCAGCCAGGACAGCTGCTTTCAGCTGAAAATTGCTACCAGCACCCGCTATGGCACCATCTGAGAGTTTTGGAAAAGTTATAACATTAAAAAGGCCTTGAAGAACATCAAGCTGGCCTGGGAAGAGGTGAGTGAGGCAACAAAGAACAGTGTGTGGAACAAGCTTTGGCCAGTGTGTGTGCACAACTTCCAGGACTTTTTAAACCAAGTGCCTGAAGTCAGGAAGGATATTACTTCCCTTGTGAGGGAAGCTGGGTTTGAGGTGGTGGATGAGGATGATGTCAAGGATTTATTGAAGTCGCATGAGGAGGAGCTCAGCAATGAGACCTGATGGAATTGCAGCAACAACAGGCTGAGGAGGAACTACAAGAGCCACGACTCCCCCTCCAAAGGAGCTTACCATCAAGAACTTGATGAGCATCCAACAGAAATTTGAAGATGCTTTGGAGGAGGTATTTGAACATGACCCTCAGTTGGATAGGAGTGCCACTGTGAGGGCTAAGGTGAAGGATGGTGTGTGATGCTATCATGAGCTGCACATCTCCAAGAAAAAATGTGCCATCCAGCCAACACTTCACACCTTCCAGCCACCAACTGCCACCCTAAGCACCAGCAAGCAGTCACCAACTGCCACCCTAAGCACCAGCAAGCAGTCACCAACTGCCACCCCAAGCACCAGCCAGCAAGTCAGCCATCAAAGGTCACCCCAAGCACCAGCCAGCAAGTCAGCCATCAAAGGTCACCCCAAGCACCAGCCAGCAAGTCAGCCATCAAAGGTCACCCCAAGCACCAGCCATCAAGTCAGCCATCAAAGGTCACCCCAAGCACCAGCCATCAAAGGTCACCCCAAGCACCAGCCAGCAAGTCACCAACTGCCACCCCAAGCACCAGCCAGCAAGTCACCAACTGCCACCCCAAGCACCAGCCAGCAAGTCATCAACTGCCACCCCAAGCACCAGCCAGCAAGTCAGCCATCAAAGGTCACCCCAAGCACCAGCCAGCAAGTCAGCCATCAAAGGTCACCCCAAGCACCAGCCACAAGTCAGCCATCAAAGGTCACCCCAAGCACCAGCCAGCAAGTCAGCCATCAAAGGTCACCCCAAGCACCAGCCAGCAAGTCAGCCATCAAAGGTCACCCCAAGCACCAGCCAGCAAGTCAGCCATCAAAGGTCACCCCAAGCACCAGCCAGCAAGTCAGCCATCAAAGGTCACCCCAAGCACCAGCCAGCAAGTCAGCCATCAAAGGTCACCCCAAGCACCAGCCAGCAAAGGTCACCCCAAGCACCAGCCAGCAAGTCAGCCATCAAAGGTCACCCTTAGGCACCACCTCAGTCATCTAAGTTGGCTGAGTCGCTTTTGTAGTAAATACTTCCACAGCTCCACATTCCTCCAAACTTGGGGAGGAAAATGATTCTCAGCACACGCCACTGGATTGCAGAGAGTACAGTACTTTATTTAACAAGGTTTATTTTTTAATACGATTAGTATTCATATGCTTATTATTTTATATTATCCAGCAAAATACATATTTCACCTAACTTGACTGACTAGGAACTGAACCCCTTCATATTACATTGATTTTTATGGTAAAAATTGCTTCATTATTTGGATAATTGTTATATGTATGGAATTTTAGAAATGTAACCCATATGAATAATGAGGACTCCCTGTAGACAAGATCATAGCAGCCTACATATAGGGTCATTCCAACTCAATTGGTACAGGGGTGGTTGGGTGACCATCTCCGATTTTCTTCAAATTTTCAGGGTTGATTCATACACCATTCAATAGCTTAAATCTAAAATTTTAGCTTTCTCAATCAAAAACTTTTAATTTAATGGTCGCTTAAATGGCCCCCACCTTCGACAAAAAATGCCCATGTTGGGCTTGATCAGCCAATGCCTTCATTTTGAGAGGCCTTGAAAAGTGTCTTCTAATAGGAGTAGAAGCTTCAAATTTGTTATGCCAATACAACTTCTGGTGGGCTTTTCAATTTTGCAAGCTAAAAGGCTGTGGAACAAATAGTTTATGAGTTACAAGGGCTTAAACATGGCTCCATTTTGAAGCTTGCATCAATTCCTCCCACTTTTACGACTACCATTTTCAAAAGTTTTAGTTCTACATCAATCACAGCTGTTTTAATACTCCTAATAGTCTCTATGGGTTGTAAATTTATGAGTGAAATAAAAAAATAACCAAAAAAGGATTTATTTCTATTTTTAAAAATTTCCAAAAGTTGATATTTTCACAAAATTTTCAAAATTAATATCAACTTTGGGGCTTAATATAAAGGTGTCTGAAATTAGTGAGGGGGTTGATACTTCTAGTAAAGAAAGATACATATGTGTACAAAAACATATATTAAGGAATAGATCTCAACTCAACTCAACTCCTTCATATAGTTTTGGCTATTCAAAGAAAAGTGCTTTTTGTGAAGAATTCTGAATTTTTTCAAAATTTTGAAATGTTTAAATTTCTGCTTAAAGAGCAGTAGAACATGGTTCTACATGATTTACTTAGGTAGATCCAAGTATTGAGCCTACAAGCTGGTCCATCTGTTGTGTTAACTGCAAATGTAGTAATAATCTAGGTATATATTATGTCTTTTTTATGAGTAAAACTTATTTAGATAATTTAACATTTGTGAATTAACTTACCAAGTAATAAAATGGAAGTAAAATTACAATTCAATGTTGTAAAAAGAAATTTAAACATTTGAAAATTTTGAAAAAATTTAGAATTTTTCACAAAAAGTACTTTTCTTTGAATAGCCAAAACTATATGAAGGAGTTGAGTTGAGTTGAGATCTATTCCTTAATATATGTTTTTGTACAGATATGTATCTTTCTTTACTAGAAGTATCAACTCCCTCACTAATTTCAGACACCTTTATATTAAGCCCTAAAGTTGATGTTAATTTTGCAAATTTTGTGAAAATATCAACTTTTGGAAATTTTTAAAAATAGAAATAAATCCGTTTTTGGTTATTTTTTTATTTCACTCATAAATTTACAGCCCATAGAGATTATTAGGAGTATTAAAACAGCTGTGATTGATGTAGAACTAAAACTTTTGATAATGGTAAGAGTCGTAAAAGTGGGAGGAATTGATGCAAGCTTCAAAATGGAGCCATGTTTAAGCCCTTGTAACTCAGAAACTATTTGTTCCACAGCCTTTTAGCTTGCAAAATTGAAAAGCCCACTAGAAGTTGTATTGGCATGACAAATTTGAAGCTTCTACTCCTATTAGAAGACACTTTTCAAGGCCTCTCAAAATGAAGGCATTGGCCGATCAAGCCCAACATGGGCATTTTTTGTCGAAGGTGGGGGCCATTTAAGCGACCATAAAATTAAAAGTTTTTGACTGAGGAAGCTAAAATTTTAAATTTAAGCTATTGAATGGTGTATGAATCAACCCTGAAAATTTGAAGAAAATTGGAGATGGTCACCTGACCAACTTTCTGAAATCTGTACCAGTTGAGCTGGAATGACCCTATAATAAAAATAGGTCAACACAAATTAATACATTTCCTATTTATTCAGTAACTTTGGTAGCTTATTGCAAAGCAAGTAGGCAGAAGTAAGAAAAAATAAC
Organism: Bathynomus jamesi; assembly: GCA_023014485.1. NCBI lineage: Eukaryota > Metazoa > Arthropoda > Malacostraca > Isopoda > Cirolanidae > Bathynomus > Bathynomus jamesi. Next base: position 90,714 of record JAJOZX010007996.1, on the reverse strand, counting down.
ACAAACTGATCAAGAGTCATCAAATTTTTCAAATTCTATGATCCTGTTTTTTCATGATAAATTTGGATATCTTAAAATATTTAATTTAAAATAAACCTTTAAAAAAGCTGTTTACTCGCACCATACATATGTCTTCAGTCCGTGTATGCGTATGATATATCCACATTTTATTTCAGGATAGTTTGACAGGTTGACAAACTAAAATAAGTAACTTTGTCACTAATTTGAGGAATCATCAATAAAAATATTGATGCATTAAATTGATTGAGTTCTCATATAATCTATTAGAGTTAGGGTTCATAACAAAGAAATGTACCAAATTTGGTATTCAGTGTTATGGTTTACTTCTTAGCTCGTTTGCTTACATGTTTCAAGAATTTTTTCATATTTTTGCTTTGGAATTTTATTGTTTTTTTTATGATATTTTGAATTGTTGAATCTTGAATCACATTGTCTTTTCATCCTTGATTTCCTGTTTTTCCATATATCCATGTTGGCAACTCTGTAATACCCAATTTTAGGTAACTATAACTATTGGACTAATAAGCATGTTGTTAGTAGTATTGTGGCAGTACTGTTAATATCTAACAGGCAACTGTAACCATCAATTCTTGCTATAATAATTGATTAGTTTTCCTTTATTTTTCCTATATTTTTTTATTTTTATTATATCTAGTCCTTTTCACCCAGCTGGATCTATTGCTATATCCTGTATCATATGTTTATTGCCCCAATAATGATATAAAAAAAGGCTCCCTAGAAGTATGTTTCTCATTTATTATCTCTTTTAGGAGCTGTTATTCATTAATTTTAAAATGCCTCATTCATGCTATCATATATTTATCACACCTGATTAATAGACAAAGATTATGAAAATTGTTATCAATCAATTTGTTTATTGATGTTTTTTTTTCTATCTTACACTTTTAAATGTCTAGTTTTAATGCTCTTTAATAAAAATAAGAATTACAGTCTCTAAATTTCTTTAGAAGGTACATGAGATTGAGTTCCATAAATGTAACCCATGTTTAAAAATCTGGAAATTCTTTTAGAGATTTACTAGAAATATGCGTGTGTGCCTATCCTCTTGGGTCAACAGATTTTATAGGTACCAATTTCTGAACCTGAATAAGTACCAAAACTAAATGGTGGTCACTTACCAATTTTTAATCTTAATGTTAGAAGCCTTGCGAAACATCATGATGACCTCAAAGATACATTATCTTTAATAATTATTAAAAAAGATTCCTATGTAATTACACTCATGGAAACCTTCATACAGAACCCATATATACTACTTTTTCCTTTAAAGGGCTGTAATTTTTTGACACTCTGTCCAGAAAGAAGAGACAGCAGCATTTGTATTTACATAAAAAATACTATAAAATGCACAAAAATTCACTACTATGTATAGTAGAACCTCATATTGAAACACGTGCAGTAAATCTTAACCTTGACAAAACCTCTCTCAATTTACTGGTGGTAGATTCGAACCAACATTTCTGCCTTTTCTTTCCCTAACATATTTTGCATTTTACTCCATACCAAGCCAAACATTGAAAAAAATCTTTCCTATGATCCGGAACTGGCCAGTCAACTATGAATAGATCTCATAAATTTAGCAAAACCTAATGGTAACCTGGTCTGTTTTTTTTTCTTTCATTTCAACAATTTTCCACCAATTACTAGCTGATGTAGAGCTCACTATACTATCTTTGAATAAATAAGGAGGAAAAATTAGTCTCTCTTTTAAGCAGAATGCATAATATCCTGCCATGTATTCTCAATTTATTTCAAATCAGCCATTCTTCAGCCTCTTCCTCTCGAACTATATTCAGTTTTTGTCCTGAAAAATAATAGAACTGTGTGGAAACAAAAATAAAGCTAATAATATAGATTATATAATTTATGTTATGGTATCTAATTTATGCTAATTGTTATCTAATATGGCAATGCCAGATGATTTGATTCAGATTAGAGAAAACTCTTCTGCCCATACAGTTGAGTTACCTATGTTTTATATATTGATAGTAGTTAAGCAGTTAGGTCCTATTTACCTTCATACTTTGGGTCAGTTATATTTGCCAAAAGATGACCTGGCTCCATAGCTTTTTTAAATCTCTTGATAATATCTTCTTTATATGGAGCTAATTTTTCATCTTGGATTAAATTGAGCCAAATTTCAACAGTATCAGATAAGGTTATATTATCAGCCTGCAACTGTAACAAAAAAAAAAAAAACTATAAAGTTATATATGGCTGAATGAAAACATCTGTAAACATTTAGAATTATGCATTGTTAGATTTATTTTTTGGTCTTACGAGTTACAACACATGTAAGATGAAATGTATTTTAATTATTTATTAGTAGTGCTTTAGTACAGGATTCTATAAATAAAATGTGCACTATAAGTCTATAAAATATCTTGAAATTAATATTGGTATTTAAAGTTAAGTAATTTTAACTGCATAATATAAACACATCTTATCTAGAGCATTTCCAACAAGTAACAGTTGTGACTGTAAATTGAATGCCTCTCTCTCTATAGACAAGTTATCTATCAATTTTCCGATGTTGTGATCAATGTCTTCAATATGCTCTCCTCTTATTTCTGTATATAGAGAGTAATTTGACAGAGGTTTTTATGCATTCTAACTGAGAATTCCATCTGGTTTCATTTGGTAGTTGCGGCATCATACCTCCTTTCTCCATTAACCAACCCTAAAATATAAATTTTTATTACAAATATTACTGGATTTGACAGCATAAATATGATAAATAGCCTATGCAACTTATTAATGAGTCGTGAATTAGGATTCACACTGGTGACAGTGCTAATGCATAAAAGTAAAGCTGACAGTAGCTAATTTATTGGATTTGTTTTTAGCTTATTTGAGGTTGGTGATGGTTTCGGAAATATTTGTTAATTTCTACAACATGGTTGAGAACTGATTTTGGGGAGACATCTTTTTCTACCAAGTTTAGATGGTGTGCTGAACAGCCATAAGTAATAAGACTGTAGTTGTCCTCCTCAAGAATTTCTCTCATTCTTATCATTTTGTTTTTGTTATCAGTGCATATAGCAAATATCTGAAAATAAGATGTCATAACTCATAAGGAACTGAGCATTTGAGTATACCAAGGTGGAGAATTACATTCAGTTTATAACTAAAATAAAATGTACCTACAAAATAGTTATACTTACATCAATGCCTTATATTTCTTTAGTTTTTGTTATTGCTTCTCAAGCGAACTGTGCACAATATTCTGCTGTCTTTTTTGTACTTCCAGCATCTACTGCTGTAATCAGATATGGCTTTTTTCCATTATGAATACTGTGCGCAATAATAGGATCATTACCTACTGAACTCCAGCCATCTTGTATAAGGGTAATGGTACAATCATCAAGATTAAGGTCATTCTTCATTTCATGGATTACTTCATCATTAACTTTTATTAACAGATCAGATGCCAACCTTTTCCTATTTGGTGGTACATATCTTAATCTTAGACCTTTGATTAATTTTATAAATTCTTTATTTTCTAAAATGTTAAAGGGTATGTTAGCTGAAAAAAAGAACCTTGCAACTTGTAAATCTAATTCTTCCTTTTGGTCCACAGTCATTCTTACCACAAATGGTGTAATTGATCTTTGCCTTTTATCATGCTTTATTGGTGTTGAATGACAATGTGGATGATGAAGAACCTGCACTGGTGTCAGTCATTTCAGGCACATTTTCACTTATAATCCTTGGATCATCTTTGCTAGAAGCCAAAGTTGGAGGAAGTGAATCACTTTCAACTGATGCTCCAAATTCGAGTCTCAGCATACCTCTTGCCTCATTTTCAAAACATTCCACTTTTCTTTTACTGCGTTTCTCTAGATGATGTTTCACACTCTCAATTTTTTGAGTGATACTTTTTTTGCTATAATTGCATAGTACTCTAGTAGGCTGATCACTTAATAAAGTCACCTCATCCCATTCGCTAGCTTTAGATCTTCCACCTCTATAACTTTTTGGCATCTTAAAAATTTAAATTTGAGTTAGGTCTAAATAAAGCTGAAATCTGCTGTTAAGAAATAAAGGAAAGATCTAAAATTAAAATGGAGAAAATTCTAATATGTCATTATTATCTCGCATATCTGAACTTTCTATGAAATAAAGATGTCTTTTTAATATATATTGTAGATTAGATAAACGAATTAATAAAATAATAGATATATTAGGCACTACATAATTATCGAACCTTTCTAAAAAAATTTTTAACCCCTCAAAAACCCAAAAACCCAGTTGGGTTATTTTTTGTGTGAAAAACCTGGGCTTTTGCCAACCCTAGCTCTCTCACTTTCATCCCTGGGGACATTAATATAGATTTAATGAAAATAGGAACAGATTACATTGCCAAATCATTATTTAACACAATGATCAGCGAAGGATATAAGACTTTCATAACAAAGCCAACACATCCCCATACTGACCTCAGAGAATTTCCTCTTAACTACTGTCACCATCCAACTCTTTACTCTCACTTAGCTTATATTTCTGCCTGGAATTGTGCAAAATCTGTTCTTTGACTTGCCAAAAATTCTTTCATTCAACAAAAATGTGAAGATGTATCCAATTCTTATTCTTCTTATTCCTTCCGGCATCTATCCAAGAACCCCTTCAACAACAACTTTTTCTCCTTTCCATTCTGGTGGCAAAGTTGTTTTCTCCTGACGAAGCTGAACTCTTCACTGAAACTTTCACCTCCAACTCTACCGTGGGTGGTTCTGGGGCTATTCCACTAGCTCTTTCCTCATAATCTTCTTTCAGATTGTCAGTGGGGGTTCTGCAAGGTATACTCCACTGACAATCTTCGGACCTTTTCCAGTTTGTGTACCATTTTTCATATAATTTATTTTTGAGAATATTTTTGTTAAAACTAACGAAAATATCACGACTTAACCTAACCAATTATCAAGGGCGTACAGGGACCTTTTCCAGTTTGTGTACCATTTTTCATATAATTTATTTTTGCTTTATAAGGCTAACTAACGAAAATATGACCTAACCTAACCAATCATCAAGGGCGTACAGTTAACCTAACGATTGGTTAGGTTAGGTCGTGATATTTTCGTTAGCCTTATAAGCCTAACTAAAGAGATTGATATTATCACTCATTTTTGATCTGAAAAGAAGCAAAAATAAATTATATGAAAAACGGTACACAAACTGGAAAAGGTCCCAATCTTCTGGCATATCTCTCTGACTCTTGGTCATCTTCCTTTTGGCATTTCGGTGAAACGTTTGCTGTTGTACTAGATATATCAAAAGCTTTTGATAGAGTCTGGCACAAACCTTTAATTTTCAATCTGTCCACCTCTGGTTTCTATCCTTCTATCTGTGCCTTCATTTCTGATTTCCTTGCTGGCCACTCTATAGGTGCAGTTGTAGATGGCCATACTTCTTCTCCTAAAGCTATTAACAGTGGTGTTCCTCATGGTTCTGTCCTGTCACCCACTCTTTTCCTTTTACTTATTAATGATCTTTTAATTTGCATTTCCTCTCCTATCCACTCCTATGCCAATGATTCCAGTTTTTACTTCTCCACCCACTTCACAAAGCATCCCTCTCCATTGTCATTCCATGATTTACATAGGATAGCTATGGTACACCTGACCTCTATTTATTCTACAATCTCTTGATTGGTGAAAAGAAAACATTTTTTTTTTTTGTGCAGGAAGGAGGGGCCAAGGGCAAATGCCCACAAAAGCACCCCTCCCAAAGAAGAAGAGCCAAAATCAAGGTCTGGGGTTTTTAAGATGTGTAGACACACTGTGTTTGAAAGATGGGAGGTCATAGACAGGAGGAAAGATGGATTGAGGAAGATCGTTCCATAGTTGACTGGTTGAGTAGATGAAAGATTGAAAATACCAATTAACCATTGTGTTAGTTAGTTAGTTGGACAGAAAAGAAATGAGGAAGTGTAGAAATTCTGGTACTGCGTGCTCTACTTAAAGGAGGAGGCATGCAGTTAGAGAGTTCAGAGAGCAATGTCCATTATAATAGTGATAGTAAAGAGAGTGAGGCAACATTGTGGTAAAGAGAGAGAGAGAGAGAGATTGAAGACAATCAGTAAGAGGTGTGGAATTGATGAGATGAAAAGCCTTTGATTCCACCCAGTAAAGTACAGCTGTGTGGGTTGGGCCACCCAACACATGAGAAACTGCGGAGGTGGTACAGCATACCTAACCTCTTAGAAGCTGTTTTAGAAAGAGTATATGGGATCTTTCCAGGAAAGATCATGAGAAAGGTAAACAGCACAGATGTATTTAGTTTGAGATTGGCATGTAAGCTGTAGCCAGAGGGTATAGAAATTGGAAGATTCAAGTTCGAGAATACGAGAACAAGTTAGGTCATTGCATACATCCACCTTTCAAGTGAAATTGAGTATAGAGAAAGTAGAAGGGTACAGAAAAGGGGTTGCTGTCAGTCATCCCAGACACCTGAGTTTCAGTGAGGAAAAGAAGATGAGGTTTAGAGGAGGAGAGGTGGTGGTCAGCAGATTGGAAATTTGAGAAAGTTCAGATATGAGAGAGAATAATGACATGTTAGAATTTTCTCAATTTTAATTTTAGATCTTTCCTTTATTTCTTAATAGCAGATTTCAGCTTTATTTAGACCTAACTCATATTTAAATTTTTAAAGTGCACATTTTATTTATAGAATCCTGTACTAAAGCACTACTAATAAATAATTAAAATACACTTCATTTTGTGTGTTGTAACTTGTAAGACCAAAAAATAAATTCTAACAGTGCATAATTCTAAATGTTTACAGATGTTTTCATTCAGCCATATATAACTTTATAGTTTTTATTTTTTTGTTACAGTTGCAGGCTGATAATACAACATTATCTGATGCTGTTGAAATTTGGCTCAATTTAATCCAAGATGAAAAATTAGCTCCATACAAAGATGATATTATTGAGAGATTTAAAAAAGCTATGGAGCCATATCATCTTTTGGCAAATATAATTGACCCAAAGTATGAAGGTAAATAGGACCTAACTGCTTAACTACTATCAATATATAAAACACAGGTAACTCAACTGTATGGGCAGAAGAGTTTTCTCTAATCTGAATCAAATCATCTGGCATTGCCATATTAGATAACAATTAGCATAAATTAGATACCATAACATAAATTATATAATCTATATTATTAGCCTTTTAATGCCCAGTGCGTGAAATTTTCATCGTTAACTTTGGAAGCAATTTTAGACCTTATTTACAAGGTTATAAGGATGATTTTTGCATCAACTGATTCTGCCTACCTTTCGACTTAATTTGGGTATGAAAGGGTTAGCTTTATTTTTGTTTCCACACAGTTCTATTATTTTTCAGGATAAAAACTGAATAGAGTTCAAGAGGAAGAGGCTGAAGAATGGCTGATTGAAATAAATTCAGAATACATGGCAGGATATTATGCATTCTGCTTGAAAGAGAGACTAATTTTTCCTCCTTATTTATTCAAAGATAGTATAGTGAGCTCTACATCAGCTAGTAATTGGTGGAAAATTGTTGAAATGAAAGAAAAAGAGAGAGATCGGGTTACTATTAGGTTTTGCTAAATTTATGAGATCTATTCATAGTTGTCCGGCCAGTTCTGGATCATTGGAAAGATTTTTTTCAATGTTTGGCTTGGTATGGAGTAAAATGTGAAATAGGTTAGGCAAAGAAAAGGCAGAAATGTTGGTTCGAATCTACTGCCACCTAAGGTCAAAAGATGCTGAACATACTGATCAATAATCAATATTAGGTACCACTTAAATTATTTAAATTATAAAGCTGAAAAGAAACAGGATTTATTTTTAGATATAGGTAACCAATTAGAAGATAGATAAATTAGATACAGTATTAGATATAAGGTTCATAATGAAACGTGTCAAATAAATAGTTTCTGGAAATTTTAGTTTATATTGGCCTTATCACATTAATTATAGTTTATAGTTGTTAATATATAAGACTGCATAACCATATTATAAAAAATGCCAAGTTAAAAATAAGTTTATGAGAAGTAAATTGATGTGGGTTTTTGGGTACCAACCCTGCTCTCACTTTACTATTGCTATTACAATGGACACTGCTCTTCTAAAGTCTCTAACTGCATTCTTCCTTTTAGGAGAGTATGCAGTCCCAGACTCGCAACACAATCTCATTCCTTCTCATACACAACCTATATGAAAATGTGAAGGAAAGTCTAATCTCAAAGGAAGGCTACACTCCAGAGGCGTACGGTAGTGTCCCTAGGGTGGGTGGGGCAGTTGCTATATCGCGCAGCCTTCAGGGGGTCACAAAATTGATGAGCAGAACAGCAGTCATTTTTAGTCTGTCTGAATTGTTCTGATATAATCATTTATGCTTCAAAATAACTGTAATTGTAAAATTTTGTAAATGATGCTCAAGACAAGAACACCTTGTATCCTATGTTTGGCAGGGTTGTACTAATATTTATGCTGAATTTCACTCATAGCTATATGTTGTCGCACAAGACACCAGTTTGATTCAAAATGTGGATGTGGAAGTAGTGAGGTAAGTCTTTTTATTTTATTGTATAAATTGTGCAATATACTTTTAAATTTATATTTATCTATTTGCTTTGTTATCATTTGCATTGTTTGGCATTGATTTTTTTGAAGTTATTTTGAAATTTTTAGGGTAATATTTTTGCTTCCTTTCATGTCCATTGTAATTTTCCCATACCAAACTACTGTTTATAGTGATGTTGAGTACCTGTGGATAATGGAGGTAAGGTATGGATTAGAAAAAAGTGTTTGTTTACGATTTAGTTTACCAAGACCAGGTGGTGTGAAGTGGCATGTTTTCTGTAATGGATGCCTAGGACATTCACTGTACAGACACATTTGGCTGTCTACGGTATATACCCACCATAAACAACTTATTTATGAAGTTTATCATAATTAGATTAATATGAACTTTTTATTTTTCCAGGATTCATACTTTATGGGCAAGGTAGCCTTCTAGTTGCTTTTTCTATTCATGCCAAGAGAATTGCAATAAACCCATTTCTCTCTTATTCTATTTTTTCCCACTAGAAGTACATTTCCTCTTCACATCACCCTATGGGCCTATATATATATATATATATATATATATATATATATATATATATATATATATATATATACAGTGGAACCTCGACTTACGAACGCCTCTATTTACGACCAAATCGACATACGAACATACGCCCGGCGCTTCGATTGCGAGTGGATCTCTCGCATATTTGCTCCGTGATTTTTCGTTTATTGCTTTATCTCTCACATATTTGCTCCGTGATTTTTCGTTTATTGCTTTATCTCTCGCATATTTGCTCCGTGATTTTTCGTTTATTGCTTTAATAAGCCCTTCATTATGGCTCCCAAGAAAGTGAAGAGTGATAGTGGCAGTGAAAAAAGAAAACTTAAAATAACCATTGAATTAAAGAGACAGAAAAGAGACAAAACCCCTGAAGGAGAGGTGCCCAGTGTTCTTATGGAAGGGGACTCTCCTTCCAAACAGTAACTTCCCTCCCCCTTCCTTTCCTCATCACCATCCACTCATGCCAGCGATTATCCTCCACAAAGGTACAGTAAAATTATACAGCTTATTAAATTTAGTATAATTTTTTTCTCTTATATTTTCTCTTTATAAACTCTTACAAAGCATTAAAAGTACAATTATCTGCGGCGCTGGAACGGATTAATTAAATTTACATTAATTTCAATGGAAAAAATGGATTTGATTTACGACCAATTCGAGGTGCGAACAGGGTCTCGGAACGAATTCAATTCATAAGTCGAGGTTCCACTGTATATATATATACAGGGTGGGCGGAAAGTAGCTCCCTATTTTGGATTGGTAAAAAAATACGTATATTATCCATTTATTTCAGAAGAAATAATATGAAAAGGTAGGCATACATGGTAGGTTTTCTCTAAAATTCAATGTGGGCTCCAACTCTTTCCACCAGCTTCTGGAGCCGCCCAGGAATGGTGTCCACTGACTTTAGCAGGAACTCCGGCGGGATGGAGGACATGACTTCCCGAATTCGGTCCTCCAGTTCTTCCAATGTCCTCGGTTTGGTGCGGTAGACTTCTTCCTTTACCCACCCCCAAAGAAAGAAGTCGCACGGTGTCAAGTCGGGGCTCCTGGCTGGCCATTGATGTGGACCACGACGACCCATCCAACGCCCAGGGAAGTGGGCATCCAGCCACTCACGGACAACAAGAGCGAAGTGCGGAGGGGCGCCATCTTGCATAAATATCAGATCGTCGATGTTCTCCCATGTGCTGACAACCGGCCAGACCTCGTTTCGCAACATAGCAAGGTACCGCTCAGCATTCATGGTGTTGCGCAGAAGGAACGGGCCCACAACCTGATCTGAGGTCATACCACACCACACCGTTACACTGAACCGATTCTGCCGTTTTTCAGCGGTAACCGTGCGACTTCTTTCTTTGGGGGTGGGTAAAGGAAGAAGTCTACCGCACCAAACCGAGGACATTGGAAGAACTGGAGGACCGAATTCGGGAAGTCATGTCCTCATCCCGCCGGAATTCCTGCTAAAGTCAGTGGACGCCATTCCTGGGCGGCTCCAGAAGCTGGTGGAAAGTGTTGGAGCCCACATTGAATTTTAGAGAAAACCTACCATGTATGCCTACCTTGTCATATTATTTCTTCTGAAATAAATGGATAATATACATATTTTTTTACCAATCCAAAATAGGGAGCTACTTTCCGCCCACCCTGTATATATATATATATATATATATAGGATGTGCCAATTACATAGAAGTGAATTTTTAATTTTATTTTTTTTAAACGACCAGGGTATATTATTGTTCAATTTAATGTAGAAATGCAACACAAAAAAATTGAAGGAGCTGCATCAATATTTAGGACTTGCTCAACAGCATTTAATGTTACAGTATTTAGCTATGTTTTTAGTAATTTGTCAAGTTCTGCACATTATGTTTCTTGGTAAAGCATTCTTTCTTATAGAAAGTATTTCACATAAGTGGAGTTATAGAGCTACTGAGCAAGTATTAGTCACACATTCTCTACACGTCTGTACAGGTTTAAACGTAAACAAACAAGGAAAGCAGCTATGCACCAGTTGGCACACATGACACGTCAGTCGTTGTTCTCAAGCACTGCTGGTGGGTTGTGTTAAACTGTGTTTTTCTGCTCAGCCACATACAGTAATTGTTCAGTTTTTTTGCTTTTAGTGTCTACCAAGAATGGCAATGAAAACAAGACGCTACAGTGATATTTGGTTAGTTGGTAAATGCGAAGAAAAATTTAGTGCTGCAAAGTTACCATCAAGGCGTGATGTACTAAAAGTGTTATTTAATTTTCATACTGATAAACAAATGAGTCTGAAGGAAAGTGTTAAGAAAACTGTTCGTTTAATTTTGTCAATTTTGGAAAGAGCATGTATACCTACAACAACTGAATTACATGTGCGTGAGAGAGTTGTACGTCTTCATAAAGAATGGCAGTCACTCAAAAAAAACATAAATAGATCAACATCTACTGAAAGCAAGAAACGTGATATTTTTGGCGAGTCACTGGATGATTTATTTGATATTGCACACCAGGATGCCATGAGTTTGTTTAAGATTGAGGAAGATCGCTTATTCTTACAAGGTCAAAGAGAAAAAGGCCGTCGTGGATCAATGATAGGAGTAGACATGAAACTTTCAAAGAAAGAAGCTAGCAGAATTGAGCGATCACTAGCATATGAAAGGCAAAAAGAGAAACAAATATTTGCAGGAAGCATATACATCATCAGCAGCAACAATTAATGAATCGATAGAATTAGAATCATCAGGAGAATCATCTAATAAAAGTGATCATGCTGATTTTGATCAAGAGATTGCTCATAAGGCTGTTTTGTCTAGGTGTTCTAACAGAGGTCGTGTTCAAGTTGTTACGCAAGAAGTTGCTGCAGCACTAGATCGAACAAAAATAAATAGCAGAAATGCTGTTCACGTTTTCTCAGCAATGGCTTCATCTAATTTGCTCAGAGCTCCCAGAAGTGAGTTACAGATTAGCCACAGAACAATTCATCGAGCCAGAAACAAACATCGTGAATCTCTAGCAGCAGAAATTCGAGCATCTTTTGATCCAAAAGTACCCCTTACTCTCCACTGGGATGGAAAAATTATGAATGATTATACTGGAGCTGTTCAGAAGACTAGAGCGTTTACCAATTTTAGTGTCTGGTAAAGATATTACAAAATTACTTGCTGTTCCAAAGTTCAATACTGGGAATGCTTCTGGTATTGCTGATGCTTGTCTGACAGAAATAAGAAAATGGGGACTAGAAAATAGAATAGTTGCATTGTGTTTTGACACTGCACCAACTAATACTGGATTGAAAGGTGGGGTTTGCCTTAAAATTGAAACAGAATTAGAGAAAGATCTGCTGAGTCTTGCATGCCGCCATCACATATTTGAAATTATGTTAGAGAAAGTATTTTCTCTGCATGATGCTGGTAGGTCACCTAATATTGAAGTTTTTTCTCATTTCCGTGAATCTTGGCCTCATATTGATAAAATGCAGTATAAAACTCTACTTAATATAAGTACTGGTAACATGGTAGAAGAAGAAAGGAGAAAAGGTCTAATTGCATTTGCTCTTCAGCAGTAATTGCATTTGCTCTTCAGCAGTTGCAGTCAAAACAGCTTCGGGGAGACTATCAAGAGCTCCTAGAACTCTCCATTATATTCCTTGGAGGTACTCCCTCCCAAGGCATCACTTTTCGTAAACCTGGAGCAGTACACCGAGCTCGATGAATGGCATGAGCAATTTATGCCATAAAAATGTGCCTTTTCCAAGAACAATATTCTGTTCAGCACCGTCAAACTGCAATTAGGGGATCCTGCCTCTCCTATGTCAGAATGTTAGCAGATCACTTGTTACGAGTGTCACTGTTCGTCACAACTGTGTACATTAAATATTGGTTTACATGTACGTCATCTTGTGATGCTCCAAGAAACGATCTCATGCTTCTAAAAACACTTGAAGACTACGCTGACAAAGAAGTTTCAACTGTTGCTTTGACTGCATTCTCACGACATTTGTGGTATTTATCTGAGATATCAGTAGGTCTAAGTTTTTTTGACAATAAAGTATCCCATGAAGAGAAGAGAAACATGATTTATAACATGAGAGTGCAACAAGGTTCCGAAGAGCCTCCAAAGAGGATTCCCCCTATAAAATTTTTTTCTTCATGTTCATTGGCTGACTTTGTGACAAAATCAACTAAAAACTACTTTAGTATTTTGGGAATTGATGAAACCTTTCTCGGTAAAGACTCCACAGACTGGTCCAGTGATGCAACCTACAATGAAGCTCAAGCAATTGTGTCATCTCTTAGAGTAACAAATGATTTGGCAGAACGAGGAGTTGCTCTCATGCAATCCTTCAATGAAAGCCTTACTCGTGACGAGGAACAGAAACAGTTCCTTCTTCAAGTGGTTGAGTATCATCGAAAGAAGTTTGATGAGGCTGTCAAAAATGTTGATTAAAGCTAAGTGTTAATGTTATTGAAAGTAAATGTTTGTTAATTAAAGGTAAATAAAATTAAAGGTAAATTTTTATGTGAATTGAAAGTAAATGTTTATGTTAATTAAAGGTAAATTTTTATGTTAATTGAAAGTAATGTTTATGTTAATTAAAGGTAAATAAAATTAAAGGTAAATTTTTATGTAATTGAAAGTAAATGTTTATGTTAATTAAAGGTAAATTTTTATGTTAATTGAAAGTAAATGTTTATGTTAATTAAAGGTAAATAAAATTAAAGGTAAATTTTTATGTAATTGAAAGTAAATGTTTGTGTTAATTAAAGGTAAATTTTTATGTTAATTGAAAGTAAATGTTTATGTTAATTAAAGGTAAATAAAATTAAAGGTAAATTTTTATGTAATTGAAAGTAAATGTTTATGTTAATTAAAGGTAAATTTTTATGTTAATTGAAAGTAAATGTTTATGTTAATTAAAGGTAAATAAAATTAAAGGTAAATTTTTATGTAATTGAAAGTAAATGTTTTTTAATTAAAGGTAAATTTTTATGTTAATTGGAAGTAAATGTTTATGTTAATTAAAGGTAAATATATTTAAAGTTCAACATCTTTGAGCAAGTCCTAAATACTGTTCAATTTTGATAAGATTTTGTACATTATGTTTTTGCACTGAATACAAAAAAATTACATCCTGGTCATTACAAAATTTTGAAGTTGCAATTTTAGGCACACCCTAATATATATATATATATATATATATATATATATATATATATATATATATATATATATATATATATATCGTATATATATATATCGTAAAGAACGACGCTTTGTATAGGAGAATATTCCGCGCAAGATGAGAGCGAAAGAATGAAACAAATGAAAAAATGAGGTAACCACCTGGGAATCGAACCCAGGATCTTCCGATTGCTGGTCAGATATGATAACCACACACCACGGGCCTCACTCAATCAAATGCCGTAATTCCTCTACATACGCGCAGAAACCAATGCCCCAAAGTGGCACCTCCTGCATGCCGTACATTATATACATTATAACTGCCAACACACAGTATAATTAACATAAAGAACGACGCTTTGTATAGGAGAATATTCCGCGCAAGATGAGAGCGAAAGAACGAAACAAATGAAAAAATGAGGTAACCACCCAGGAATCGAACCCAGGATCTTCCGATTGCCAGTCAGATATGATAACCACAACACTACAGGCCTCACTCAATCAAATGCCGTAATTCCTCTACATACGCGCAGAAACCAATCCCCCAAAGGGGCACCCGATGCATGCCATACATTATATACATTATAACGTTTTACTCGACTTTACGTCGCTTTACGTCATTTTTTGACTTATGTCCTTGGAACCAATTACCGATGTTAGGCGTTTATTTTCATATTTATTATCTATAGTATTGAAAACATAACCATAAAGTGTTTATTTATAGTTGTATCTAATCGCTACCATCGTCGGAGTGTTTTACAGTGTTTACAATCGGTTTTCGGTAGACTTAGGCACCTCTGTTCGCTTTACGTCATTTTTCGACTTACGTCGGGGTCCTTGGAACCAATTACCGACGTTAGGCGGGGTATGACTGTATATATATTATTGTTTTTGTTGTTTAGCTTATAAAAGAATAATTAGAAAATTTTGCTTGCACAGGTGACATCATTGACATGTCTGGAAGGAAATCAAGTGGTGCTCAGAACATGAAATGAAAAGCTAAAGAAGAACAAGAAATGATTAAGTCTAGAAAATTTCTGAAATGTTACCTTAAGCAAGAGAAAAATGAAGAACAAGCAGAACACAGTGATGAACCTCTTACTGTGGTGACATCTGAGGAAGAACAACTGCTTGAGACAAGGACTAGGATGGAAGATGGTAAGCAAAATCAAGAGAATGATAAAGATGATGACAATGACAAGAATGTTCAAGGAGAAACAAGTTCATTTGTTGAAATCAAGGATGATGTTGTGATGATCTACATCTTCAATTCCACCAGTTCTCAAATTTTGTGATGTAGGACTGTTAGAATTTGACCAAACATCACAGGTGCCTAGAATTTCTCAGCAGCTTTGCACAGAGATGATCATGTGTGGATCTGCATCATTTCAGAACTAAGATGGCTCATTTTCAAGAGAACATGGGTGGTCAATGTCAAAATTGTGGTTCAAGTGATGACTTGATAATGGACAAGGAGGTGAAGTAAATCAGACCTGGCTAGTCTACTCACTCTCGAATGAAGCAGCTTATTATTTTTGCTGTCTACTATTTTCAGAGTGCAGTTCTAATGTCCATTCATCTTTTGAAAGACCAGCAGGTTTCAGCCAATAGAAAAATAATAACAGAATAGCTGCCCATGTGGACAGTATCAGTCATTGCAAAGCATTCTGTATTTGGATGGAAGCTGAGTATAAGATCTATCCAAGGAAAAGGAATAGATTCAGTACTGGAATCTGGCATATTAGCAGAATGAGATCGGTGGTGTCAGGTCCTGCATTGTGTGGTGAGCTGCATAAAGTTTCTATTTTCATAGAATTTAGCATTTTGTGACCATAAGGAAAGCTTAAGTCTTATCAGTACTGGTCACAACAAAGGGAATTTTGTATCTCTCTTCAAACTCATAGTGCAATACGATCCTGTACTGCATAACCACATTGAGTATGTTCAACAGAATCCAAAATCAGTGTCATACTTATCCCCACAAATCCAGAATGAATTTATCAGCCACCTTTCTTCTGAAGTGAAGAATAAGTTGCTGACTTCCGTCAAGAGAAGCAAGTATTATGGAATCATGCTCAACACAACTCATGATGTTGGATATAGAGAACAAATATCACAGATCATCAGGTTTGTTGATACAGATTTTACCAGCAAAAAATCATCATAAGAGAAGCTTTTCTCTGATTCCTTGAAGTTCATGCTAAAGATGCAGCTGCTATAGAGAGATTGATTTTGGATAAACTTGAATCTGATAAACTCCCTCTGCATAACTGTTGGGCTCAATGTTATGATGATGCAGCTGTAATGTCTGGCTGCATATCGGGGCCTACAACAGGATCTTGGAGAGAAATCCAAGAGCACTGTTCATCATGTGATAATCACAGTTTAAATTTGGCTGGGGTTCACTATGCTGGTCAGGAGCCACTTGCTGTGACTATTTTTTTGCAACAGTTCAGAGGTTATATTTATTTTTTCAGTCAACTCATAGATGTGAAGAAATGAAGAAGGCTGTGGCCACCACAGTCAAACAAGAATCAGAAACTCGCTGGAGTGCAAGAGTGGAAGTTGTAAAAGCTATCCACAATAATTTTGATAACATGGTAAATTACTGCAAAAGACTCTTTCAGGACCTGAGTGAAACCTGAGAAACAAGGGGGATGCTGAACAGATACTCCAGAGCATCCTTACATTCAACTTTGCACTCTTTCCATTTTGGTACTGCACATTGATGAAAATAGATTGTGTACAGAAATGGCTACAAGGTCCCAGCATGAACTTCCAAGATGCATATAAAGATATTGAGGCCCTGCAGCTAAATATTTCCCAAACTCGTGATGAATTGTGCCAAAGTTCCTTAGAAAAAGGGAAAGACAGATGTGAGGCATATGGAGTAGAGATTCAGAGGAGGATAAGAAGATGAAGAAAAATGAGTGGAGAACTATGAAGAGATCTACAGAATCTACAGAAGCTAAGGCTAACAAAGACCCTAAGATCCACTCTAAGGTTAGCCCGAGAGAAAGGAAAGAGTAGGGGGTTAAGTAAGGAGCAACACCTATCATTCATGGGTTAACATTCATTCAGAAAAAGAGAAAAAAGATTCACCATCATCATCCACCGGCCACTGCCGACAAGTCAGAAAAATAGTCGGAGAGAATAGGAGAGGGGTGAAAGATGAAAAGAAGTGAAATAAGAACGCTTACAAACCATGCAAACACAGTCTTAACTCACAGTCATACCATGCAAACTACAAACATGCAAGAAAAGAGAGTTACAGATATTCAAAGTAAAAAAGTAGGTAAAGTTAAACAAAAAGTGGGTTAGTTTACGCTACGAGCTACATCTATGTTTGTGTTAGTCTAAATTTTTTTTTTTTTTTTTTTAAATTTTATTGCTGGCATCACACGCTGGCATGTCACAAGCTGGCATTCCTCGTCAACAGACTCATCCTCGAGCACCACCACCAGAGCTCCTGTTGTTAACTTTCTTTTTTAATTTTTAAACAACGTTAATATTTTTAAAATGTCTGTCAAGACGGTTCTTAAACATATTAACGCTGGTAGAATGAATGACTGATGCAGGGAGATTATTCCATTTATCAATTACTTTAAACGTAAAGAAGTTTTTAGCGATATTAGTAATGAAATGTCTGCCATGCAACTTAAATCTGTTAGTGCGAGTATTACTATTATCGAAAGTGAACAATTTGTCAAAATTTACATTATCAATGTTATTAACAATTTTGAAAACTTCAATAAGCTCCCCCCTTAATCTCCTAGTTTCGAGTGAATACAGGTCTAACTCTTTAATCCTATCTTCATAAGGCTTGTTGCGCAATGATGGAATAAGTTTCGTGGCACGATGCTGAACCCTTTCTAACCTATCAATATCCTCACACAAGTACGGGCACCAAAACTGAACTGCATATTCTAAATGAGGCCTGACTAGGGACTTGTAAAGGGGCAATATAATGTCCTTCGATTTAAATTCAAAATTACGCGCTATGAAGCCTAACATCCTATTAGCATTTGCGCAAGATGCCAGGCACTGGTTCCTAACCTTTAAATCCTTAGATACGCGTACGCCTAAATCTACTTCCTCGTCAACGCTCGCTAACTCCCTATCATCCATCGTGTACGTGTAATTTCACTGGCCAACAAAATGAAACTTTTTTCTCATCACAAACATGATCACACTTTTTTTAATGCATTTTTTGCGCTGATTCCGAATCTGGTTTTATTTTTTTTCTAGCACGTAGAGTTATATAGATACACTGGTTTTGATATTTTTAAGTTTTTGATATTGCTATAAGAAAATTTATGGATGTATAGATCACACTTAGGAATGCTAAACAACAAATACATCATATACTTTAATCAATGTACTTATAAATAAAGAATATATACATTATTTTATTAAAAGCGCTGTGAGTATGATTTCCTTTTGTAAATTTGGCCTGGATTGTCACGATACAGCATCCAACAATGGTCCGCCATCATGCTTTCATTCCAATATCCTTGGTAGTGCTTCTCCATCATCTGAATATCTTGATGGAAGCGCTCTCCTTGCTCGTCACTCACTGCACCAAGGTTTTCAGGAAAGAAATCTAAGTGGGAATGCAGGAAGTGAATTTTTAACGACATTCGACACTCCATTTCTATGAAGGCATCAAGGAGGTTCTTGACTCCATCCTTATACGCAGGTGACTTGTTGCTTCCAAGAAAGTTTTCACATATCCATTTGAACGCCAGCCAAGCCTTCAATTCCAGCGGACTTAGGACTTTTTCAAATTCAGTGTCATTCAAAACCTCCCTTATTTGTGGCCTAACAAAAATTCCTTCCTTCAATTTTGCTGCAGTAACCTTCGGAAATTTCCTTGAAAGGTATTGGAACCCTTCAGAATTGACTTTACCCATTGCTTTAACAAAATTCTTCATTAAACCAAGTTTAATGTGAAGAGGTGGCAGATAGATCTTTTGGGGATCCACTAAAGGGACAGACTGGACATTGCTTATCCCTGGGACATATGTATACCTAAGTGGCCAGTCACTTTTGGTGTAATGTTCTATAGTGGCGCGACTGTCCCACAGGCAAAGGAAACAACAAAATTTTGTGAATCCTGACTGCATACCCATAAGCATTCCTATAACTTTTAGATATCCACAAACATTCCATTGATGACTGTCGTATTTGATTGCCTTCAGTAGTATATCCATATTGTCATATCTCTCTTTTAGATGGACGGAATGGGCAATGGGGATGGATGGCATTATATTACCATTATGCAAAAGAGCTGCTTTCAGGGGTCATTCTTACATTGTCGAGGCATGTTGACTGACCTGAGCAAACTATAAATTCGAAAAAAATGTATACCAACTTGACACAACAAGTTCTTGGACTGGACTGATCTTTTTGACACACAAAGCACGGCGTTGTTGCCTGAATCACAATGCTGCTAGACATAAAAGCTCACGCCTGAAATACATAAGATATATAATTAAAATAATTGAAATCAATAAGATGAATAAACTAAAAAAACAAAACAAAATAAACACAATCAAATGTTGAAATATTAGTATTTTGCCTATTTAAAATGGTTAAATCTGTGTAGTTATATATATGCCTTCATCTTGAAAACTATACGTGCTAGAAAAAATCTGAATGCAGTTTTGGAATCAGCATGCAAAATGCTATCCAGCCACCACATATTTTACTCTGATGAAAAATCTTTGTTGACCAGTGTTATTGTTGCGAGAACCTATATGCAAGACTTTACATTTGTCTACGTTAAATTGCATCTGCCACTTATCTGTCCACTCCATAATCCTATTTACATCGTCTTGGATCCTATTTCTATCATCCTCATTAACAACCTTTCCGCCTATTTTAGTATCGTCTGCGAATTTTGACACGTTACTAGTCAATCCTACATCTATGTCGTTAATGTAAATTATGAATAGCAATGGGCCTAACACTGAACCCTGTGGGACACCACTACCTACATCTAACCACCCTGATTCACTACCATTAACTACGACCCTCTGTCTCCTAGGACGAAGCCATTCTTCTAACCAATTAGCTACCTGACCGAGTATACCATGCGCTTTAACCTTCGCAATTAGTCTCCTATGCGGAACTGTATCGAACGCAGAGGAAGAAATAATGAGCCATGAAAAACATTCTAGATCACCTTAAGTAAGAAATGATGCAACAATTCACTTGATTGAAGGACCTCAATGCAAAGTTTGGCTTCCTACTTGACACAAGGAGCCTATTGGAGGACAAGAATTTTGGTGTTCCTTCCCTCAAGCAAAACTATTACTCTAGGCCAGTGGTCAGCAACCTATGACCTACGACAGCAATTTCACTGACCCACGAAAGTATAGAGTTATGGTATATATAAAATAAATATTATTACAAAGTATTTTTTATTTTAAAGTGTCGTGAAAATAGTTTATTTTTATTTAAATTTTGAACACTGACCCATTATCAAATTACCAATAAATCAAATTGATCCAGTTTCAAAAAAAGTTGCCTATCACTGCTCTAGGCAATACTTATCACTAGAGCCTGGATGTTCAGGCAAAATGCCATAAAATGCCTTTTCTGCCTATTTATATGGTAACTGCCAATATCATGGTAAAACACTATTTTTGTAATTTTTCATTAATTAAAGAACGATTTTAAAATATGATGTTATCATTAGCCTAAATACAATTGAAATTATGATAACTCTTAATGCGACTAGTTTAAGGGTTAATTGTTCTAAATTGTGAATTTATTTCCTGACTGGCAACTGTAGTTTCGTCGTAGAACCCTGTGTGACATGTGGTCATTCGTTTTCTGCTGTATGCACATGTCACAATGCCTAAAGTCAGTGCATCCAAAAGTGTAAAATTAAATGTAAAATTTGAAAAAAAATGCTTGTCATTTATTGCAATCAATAAAAACACTTTTTTTTTCATGCAATTTTTCTTTTTGTATTTCATGTGTTGATACGTTTTGTTTGAATTGTAAGAAAATAAATGCTTTTTTTTTGCCTTTTTTCTGTATTTTATTTTGCCTTTTTACCTGCCTGTTTTGTAGTTTATTAGTGTCTAAACATCTGGGCCCTACTCATCACACTGACCTGGATGAAAATGAACTTTTTAATGAGATTTGTGACTGCAGAATGCTTTTAAAAACCTGCTATGATATTACACCAAACACTCCTTTAGAGATACTTTTATTCATTGTTTCATATGATGATGTTTTCCTAAATTTACGTGTTGCACTGCAGATTATGCTTAAAATTGGTGTATCTATTGCAAGCTGTGAATGCTCATTCAGTAAACTGAAGCTTATTCTCTCTTATTTGCAGGCATCAATGGGAGGACCACCTCAGTGACCTAGCCATTCTTAGTATAGAAAGTGAAACACTTGAAAACACTTTGATAAAATCATTGATCAGTTTGCTACCACAATGACAAGAAAGATGCACATTGCATAAGAATATAATTATGTTGATGAACATATGCATACATAGGTATATAATATACATGTATTACGATATACAGGGTGTCCCGTAAGTCTGGACCCATAGGGAAAAATAATAAAATTACAAAATAGTCCAAAAATTTATTACATAATCTGTTCAAAGTGTCCGCCGTTGTGTCGCACACATAGTTGAAGACGCAATCTCCACTGCGACAGCACTTTCTGAATCACAGTCGCAGAAATTTCTTGACACGCCTCCACAATGCGTGCTTTAAGGTGGAAAATGTTCTGAAGTTTGACCTCGTACACTTTGGCTTTCAAGTGGCCCCACAAATAAAAATCATAATAAAAAATAATAAAAAAATAATAAAATAATAATAATAACAATAAAAAAATATATTATAAATCCCTATGGGTCCAGACTTACGGGACACCCTGTATGTATGTGATGTATATGTGATGTGTAAATATATGTGAACACCATGTCCGGTATTTTTGTCGTAAACATTTTCGCCGTAGGAAAATTCGCCATAGGATTTTTAGGTGAGAACATTTTTGCCGCAAAGAAATTCGCTGTAAGAATAAAAAGAGCAGATTACAAAAAAAAAAGATTTAAAGGCAATTAAAAATAGTTTATTGATACATTAAAAGTAAAGAAATAGGAAAAACATAAAACAATATTTTTAAATTAAGAAGTGTGCAAGTTCATAGCTATGGTGTGCAAAAAATGCATTTTTTGCTCTGGATTGGACCTAAGTACTTGATTATGAAGTTGCGTACTAATATTTTTATATGCTTTTTTTCTGGTTGGTTCATCTCCTCGTTGACGGCGCACTTCTTCTTTTTCGCTAACATACCTTCCTTCATTAAAATAAATGAGAGTTTCCAAATACTGGGATGCATATTAATAACAGAGCTTTGTGTTGCATTGTGAAAGCCTTCTACACTGTTGTTCATTCGTGGCATACCATTACACGTTCCATTCTGCGTCTTTGCGGGCCTCAGCCTCTTTCTCCTCCAATATAGTGGGTTTCAAAATAAGATACCAACTCTTGGGGCAAATCATCGTCATCTGTTAGCTCGATAAATCCGTCAATAACGTTGCTAACTGGAAGAAACACTAGCACTGTGAAGCATTTAATTTTTGTGTTAAATTCAGTTTCAGTTTGCTAGCGCAACTTTTGTCCGATATCAATGACTTTGCGGTAAATATTTTTTGCCATGTGAAATAAACATCCAGTTATAGTTGCATTTGGAAATACGTTGGAGAATGCGCTGATACTTGCTTTCTCAAAGTCGATCATCAAGGTTTCGGGAGTTAATGATGAATGTAAGCCCTTTAAAATATGAAAAAGTCTGCTGTAAGTCTCTTCAGATTTCCCTGGAAGTAAAGCAAATAGACGAGGAATGCTACTATTTCTTATTACTATGTTCAACGTATATAACTGGTAGTATATATCTGGACTACATTTAAATGTTCCATCACATGCCCAATCCTTATGATTCACCAAATCGTCTAAACCAGATTCTTTGCCAAACACTAAAATTCTGTCAGCATCATGTTCTCCACTATCAAATAATAAAATTTTTTCACCATTTTCATGAAATTTGTACTCATCAGGAATTACATAACCACTTCTTGCTTTAGAGGTGGTGGGGAGCTTGTTTATTTTTTGCCTCCAACTTCTAATATTGCATGATAAATTTGGCAAAGAGGGCATTAGGGAACAAGCTGTGCTATCTAAATTGGCAGAAGCATCGGCAATTAAAGATCTCATAGAGAGTTGTGAATTAGTAGCTGCTAATTTTATATTTGCAATAGCTTGGTAAACTTTAGGCTTCGCAGGATGAGAGGGATGGCTGTGCTCACCGAGTAATGGGAGAACTTCCACCAAAAAGACTTACAATCAGACTGCGAACTAAACTGAAAAGCTAAAATAAATTAATTCTGACGAAGGTGGTTGGATTTTTCATTTATTGGTGCTTGTTTTTCATATTTCGTTTTTTTTATTCTTATGGAGAAAATGCCTTATGGCAAATTTCTTTGCGGCAAAAATGTTTTTGCCAAAAAATCCTATGGCAAATTTTCCTACGTGAAAATGTTTACGGCGAAAATACCTAGAACCATGTGAACACACATATATTTGTGTGTGTTCAATTTTATTTTAGATTGATACTCAAAATGCAATAAAGATTCCATTATCATTTGATTATTATCTCATCTTTATAATCCTTTGTGAGGTGGAGGGCTACCCAGGCTGGGGATTTACAAAAATGGGGGAGGGAAAGGGGGCACCAATCTGAGGTTTGCCCCATGGTGCGGGATGCCCTCACTATGCCCCTGCTACACTCGCTCTAGAAACAGACTTAATTCATTCATACACAAAGCTAAAGCTAATTACTATAAACATAAATTGAGAAAATACAAAGGTGATCCCAAACAATACTGGAACCTCATTAACAAAGCAATTAATTAAAAACTAACAACACCCTCTGCCCCAGTAAAGCTTTTAGTAAATAATGAACCCATAATTGACAAAATAAATATTTGAAATATTTTCAATGATTATTTCAGTGAAGTGGGAGCCAACCTTAATTAAAAAATACCACCCACAGTGTGGTCTTTAGATACGTACCTAGGCTCTCCATTACCATACACATGCTTTCTCTCTGGCTGACACATGATCTAATGCAGATGTATCATGCCCATAGACATTGGGTGGGTATGTGTCCCCCAATTTTTTAAAATTTTTAATTGAATAAACTTAGTTACAAAATAATATTTAGTAAAAATAGGAGAATTCAAATAAATTAACCCTATATATACTGTTTACTTTTCTTATCTTTAAAATGTAGTTAAAACACTGAATTACTGATATCTTACAACTGATTAAAAATTATTCTTCTGACAGTGCCCCCTAAAATGTTTGTTGCATAGTTCCCCTGATCTAATGACAGCCATAAAACAATTAAAAAATAAAAGTTTTATGTTAAACACAATCCCAAACAGAATTTACAGGGAACATACAAACTTAATTGTGCCCCTGCTTTCATAGCTCATAAACTTATCTATTCAAAATGTTGTCTTCCCAAATAGCCTCTAAAAGGCTAGAGTATGCCTTATCTATAAATTGGGTGATAAAACTTCCTCCTCAAACTATAGACCTATTTCCATCCTCCCAGCTGTTAATAAAATATATGATAGAGTAATATATAATCAAATAATAAAATTTATATTAAAATACAAAATCAGACACAAACAACAATTGTTTGGCTTTCTAAGTAAATGCATGACAAATGATACTGCATTGGTAGAGAAGGGAGGCTTGATGGGATCTAGTGGTAGCCAAAACCTCTGAATAGACATTTTCAATTTTAGGGATGATATTTGGGTTTATCGTGTAGGAATGTTACTATGATTTAGGTAAATTATGGAGTATTTAACTTAGCTCACTTGGGAGTCAAACCCTCTGAATAGTCATACTCATCTTCAGGGAAGATACTTAGAATGGAACTTTAGTTTTAAATATTGTACTTCAAAATTTTTATGAAAAAAATTCTGCATATTTTGTACTATTATTCCCCATTGTACCCCATTGTACATGGGGAAGAATACAATATAAATTACTGCATGATAAGTCTCCATTATGGTGGGTATGATAGGATACAAAGAAATGATGCAACAATGAAATGATGAATTCTTGTACATAATAAATAAATAAAAAATTCCTTTAAAAAAAAAATGCATGGTGTACATTAGATTAACCCTTTAACGACGGATGGTACCTTAAGGTTGACCAGAAATAATAATATAAATTGTACTACAATGCCTCATTTCTATAAAGGTTTCTACGTGTTTATATATAGATGTCATTTAGTTGTTGGGAAAGGGACCCAAAATGTGTACCATTTCAGTGACTAGTTACTAAAATATTTAATTTTGAATAATAATAAAACCTATACGTTCTGATAAGAGTGACTGCATGCTGCGGACTCGTCCTTAAAGGGTTAAACAGTTTAGTATTCATTCTAACCTTTATTGTCTGCTGTCTTCTCGTGTGTAACTGAGTACATGAGATAAGTGTAAACATGGTGTGAATGAACTCTGAAGCTGTAATCTTCATCATACTTTTTCCTACTTTCCTATTTAGTGGGGATCTCTTCACCCACCACACAATTGGGTTCAGGGCTTACCCAGGCCTGCCCAATAACCTGGGCTTTAGCTGGGTTGATTCCTGCTGCAAACCAACTAGACCACCCTACTCTGCTCTCCTTTTGTGCCTATCAGTGGTCTAGAATCCCAACAATCAGCAAACTCAGCCAACCCACAGACCCAACTGGTCTCACCAAAGTCCTGAAATGACTAGTGACGAAGTGACAAAACAAAATGAGAGAGAGCCACACCTTTTACAATTTTTCCACAATATGGATAAGAAAACACTTTTCTGAATATAAGAGCATACAACCCCCTTCTTCACCCAACTAGCTCACCCTCCCCTCAGCCCTATGTTATGCACCCACTACCTTTCTACCCTACCTATTATCCCTTCACCTTTTTTATATTAACCCTGCTTTATCAAAAGATGCATTTGTCCATAATTTTTCTAATATTCTTTCTTCATGGTCAATTTCTGTTCTCTTGCTGAGTTCCTCCTTGCTTCCTTACTGTTCTGATATTTTTATTTATTTTTTTTAGTTAATATATTTTCTTTCTTCATCCCTAAAGATATAAATTTTGATTTTAATAGCCTGTCTCCCAGCTGTTGTCTGCTGCTGGGTGGACCAAGCAGCAGATTGTGGCTTTCACCATCTTCTCTCCTCAATAATAAGGGTCTTGAAAAATAAGGGCTGAGCTTAAAGATTTTGAAGCTTATTTTCCTTATTTTTTTCCATCCTTTCTTTATATTTATAAGTTCTTACATTGTTAACTCATAAAAAGAGAACACTGAGCTTAAAGGTTTTGTCATTTATTTTTCCTTAGTTTTAGATTTTCCTTCACATTTATAATTTTTTCTATCTTTAACTCGTAGACAAAAGACTGGCTGGCCACTTTCTCTAAAGAGACTAGTATTCATTCAAGATCAAGTTTAGGAACTTGGTCCTGGTACAGAGGAAAAAAAACTGGCCTGAGAGAAGAGGGAGAAACTTAAAGGGCAAAGATTGGGGCTTGAGCCCTTAAAAAGCTTCTAGCCACAGAACATATTTTTATTTAAATTATCTGTTTGAAATGGGGAAAGAAAATATATTTTAAAAAATGAAAACATACCTAACAACTTGCATAACATGAAATAACTAAATACCTAAATAATTAAATAATTATATAATAAAACTATGAAAGGGGAGACATTTGGGGAAAATGAAACTAAGGAGAAACTTTATGACAAAGAAAATGAGGGAGGTCAGAGACCCCCGACACCTATAAATCTTCTTTCACCATTACTTCATCAGCAGTAGCTGGTGGAGGGAGAGAGAGCCTTGTCTATTCTATACATTACTATTACTACTATTCCTGTATGAAAGCTTTACATATCTAAAAGTGTAAGCATGGTATAGGTTTTGAGTATTCCTTTTTTTCCTTGCTAATTCTAACTTTCCTACTTCCTTCTTGGTTAGCCCAGAATGGATCCTGGGTCTTTCTTGGCTTTTAACTCTGTAACTCTGCTTGCAGCTATTTTTTCCAGATTTTCCAGATTTCAAATGTTACCAATATCAATAGACAACCACCACCACCATAAGTAATTATCTATGGATATCTGGTGAATTGGCAACTGTATGTAACAGAGAGAGAGAGAGAACAGTTGCTAATTTTTCATTAAATTAACTATGAATATAGTGAAGTTGGTACTCTGCAGCAAAGAGACTCCAGTTGTCTGTTTATTAGTGTTAAATATTTTAAAAGGTCACTAGAATAAAAATTTATAAAAAAAAGTCAGTTGATTAAATTGGGTGATTTAATAACTTTGAATTAATTATCAGGAACCCCTGTTGAAATCATTTCAGGACCTGGAATTGTGAAGCAGCAGCTTGAATATTTTAATAGGTAAATGTTAAAGGTCTATGAAGGTACCAGTTGCTGCCTTAAACCTGACAAATCTTTAGTGACAGAAGTCTTCCATTTTCTCTTCATGTGGCAGCAGCAAATAAAGGAATGTACAGTGAAGACTTTAACTTAAGATTATTCATGAATAAATGGCATATACAAATTAATTTGTTTACCTATAATTTTCCTTCAGTACGACATATAAATAATTGTGACAAACGATTGTGGTAAATTTAATAGTATAATGTTAGAAATGCATGAAGACTATGACATAGATATGAAAAGTTAGAATGGAAGTGAACAGGTAAGGTTTGCTCTAAGAACAGCTTCTAGATGGCATGGTACAATACGTTAATGGTAATATCCCTGATACTCATGCATTGCCCAGTTTTATTTTTCTTACATATTTTGCCCATGGACTGAGGAACCTATTCCAATATAGTTGTTGAAAATGTGAGTTGTGTCATTTGGTGAAGGTCACTGAGTGCAGAAAAATAACCCGGACTTTGCTTATGAGAATATCTTGGTTTTCTTAGTAGTTCCAGAAATATAGGAATTATGATTGATACTGTTAAACTTTACTTGTCAGGGACCCAAAATGGTAAAACCTTCATTGACTCATAGGAAAATCCATTTGACCCACTGATTGGGTCAGATACTCTTTCTAGAAAAGAGTCGTGTGCATTCATTGTGTCAGTTTCCTTTTGAAAAGAAAAATATAATAAGAGTCATTCCAGCCTGAAGTAATTTTATTGTAATTTTGTTGTCATAAACAGTTTCACATTTTTTTATTTTTGGATCAGAATTTGGATCCCTTTGTATATTTAAATGAACTGCACCCATTTAGGGTCAAATGCAATGTTTTTACAACTGCCCCAAATTTAAAAAAAAAAAAATTTTATTTAAAATTTTTGGCAACTGGATCCTCAAAGGTCATTTACTGCTGTTGGTCAAAGAGTGAATTTATTTATTTAACCTACTTGCATAAAATTTAAATATTTGGAATCTTCAGCCTCATGATTTAAAAAGAACAATTTAAAGATAAACAAGTTTTATTGCCAAAACCATGGTCATGGTCTAACCCCTGCAGTGACCTTGACCTGTAACTTTTGAACCATTGTTTAGATTAAATTAAAATTTGAAAAATGAGGCATTTAGCCAAAATCTACCCTGGATACCAAGTTTCATAAAAATTGGAGGGAGTAGAGTTTTCAGCATTAGTCTACTTCATTAGAATTTCCTTTATATGGGTTACTTTTGTAGTTTAAGATCAAGTATATTATTACTGAGGGCAGCATGAAATCATTTACCAGAAATCAGTCCATGCTCTGTCCTTTTGGGATAAATTTCATGATGGTAAATGTCATTTTGGTGTGAATATGGTTTCATTGTTTGCTAATTGTTATTTCACTTACCATTTCATGTTCATTATCATCATTTGATATATTCTTGTTTTTAGTAAGCTTTCTATAATAAACTGGGTAATACATATTGAGTATTTTCTCAGCCTATACACCATTCCTTACTCAATTTCATGTTTTTTTATCCACCTTCCTGATGAAGTTAAAAGAAATCTTACACACACACATACACCAAAAAAAACTGATGGTCAGCCATCACATAAACTGAGATTTTTGACCCATACTTAGCATAAATTTTAATGTAGTGTGTGTGTTTTGTAAGGTGTTCAAAAAATTTTGAAAAGTGTAATTTCTAATCTTTCCATCATTATTACTTTCTGTACATGTGTGAATATTTAGTATTAAGCAGTAGACAGCTTTTGTTGAATTTTCTCTGGTGACTCTCCCAGCCCTTAAACATGAGCATCAGTCTCATATCATTGACACTGTAAAATTCCATGTACATGTATATATCAGGTCATCCCATAAGTAATGTTGTTTTTTAGATTGGAATTTGAAGGACAAAAAAAACTCGACTAAAACTTTTTAATCTAGTATATATTTTCCATCGGAATCAATGACACTCTGCCAATGTCCTACAAGCTTTTCAATGCCATGTTTATAAAATTCAGGCGGTTTTGAGGCAAAAAATGTACAAAGACTGGTGTGCAGGTCATCTAAAGAAGTATAGTGTTTCTTGTCAAGGTAGTTTTGCAGACTCCTGAAGAGATGATAATCTGAAGGCCCAAGGTATGGAGGATGTGGAAGTTTTTCCTACCCAAGCTCCTCAATTTTTGCAGAAGTGATCCGAGTGGTATGAGGATGTGCATTGTCCTGGTGGAACACAATTCCTTTCCAATTAACCAAAGAAGCTCTCTTTTCTTTTAGTGCAGTGTTCAATTGATCCAGTTGTTGACAGTAGACTCGAGCAGTGATTGGTTGTGTGGTAAGGTTTCAAAGTGTATTACACCACCTTTATCCCACCAAACACTAAGCAACACCTTCTGAGGGTGAAGATTTGGTTTTGGCTGTGGTATTGCTGGTTCTCCAGCACAAACCCACTGTCAAACACGCTTAACATTCTGGTACAGTATCCACTTTTCATCACCAGTCACTAAATGGTGCAGAAACGGATCTTGGAGTTCACGGGAGTGAAGAGCTGTCAATGGACAATTCATGTGGCACCCATTTTCCTAACTTAGGCACTTTCCCGAGTTGTTGCAAATGTTGATGGATGGTGGATGGGGATGAATTGAGTTTCTGGGCCAATTCTTTGACAGTTGTTGAACAGTCTTCTTCAAGTGCAGCTAACAGCAGGTCATCATCAAACTCAGTAGGGTGTCCAGAGCATGCTACATCTGTCAAACAGCAGTCACCATTCCTAAACTTTTGAAACCATCTTTGACATTTCCTCACATGCAGAATATCATTGCCATAAACTTCCTGAATGTTTCGAGTTGCTTCAGTAGCACTATTTAATTTTTTGAACTCGTAAAGCATTATATGCCTGATATGCTCTTCTGATACTGCCATGTTTATGAGGGGTTCACATAAAGCAAAACACATGTCTTCACTGGTCAAGGTCTGTAAAGTATGTAGCAAAATACGATAGATTTGCTCTTAGATATAACCTTTGGAAAATTTATGTTTAAACTGAGTAGGACTAGTTTAAATTTAATCTATCGTAAAAAGACATTACTTATGGGATGACCTGATAGTTTAATATTTCTGATATCAATTTTCCCTGTAGATTCTTCATATATTTACAAGCATCATATGTTAAAAGTTTGTGTGTC
The DNA here is from genome assembly GCA_023014485.1 of Bathynomus jamesi. NCBI lineage: Eukaryota > Metazoa > Arthropoda > Malacostraca > Isopoda > Cirolanidae > Bathynomus > Bathynomus jamesi. Next base: position 59,687 of record JAJOZX010007996.1, on the reverse strand, counting down.
AGATTTTACAGATTCTGCGTACTGGGTTTGATTCTTATTGAGATAACTAAAATTATTTGATTTTATGTTTGAAAACTGAAATTATAATCTGAACTTCAGCCATGAATATTGATTTTTGAGAGTAGTTTGAAAGAATAAATTATAGACCTGTGTTGGTTAGGTTTATTGGCTGTAGCATGAAAGACCCTCTTTTTCTGTCTTAATGTTGAAACCATATTTTCACTTTTATAATAAATTTGGTGTCTGAGTTGCCATTGCACAGCACTATGTCTTCACATATGTTGAAATGATTCCCGAGTTATTTCTTCAGGTACACTTCTTTGAAAGAACCATTAAAAGCAAAATATGAACTTTTTAATTTGGAAATTTTGTTTTCAGTAGAAGGAATATTTTATGTCTTTAAAAATAATGAACTGTTGACTAAAGAGAGCCACTTTTGCTAAGGAAAATAATTTTTCCCGTCACTCATTTGATGTAATGAGTTTCAAAATAGAAAAAGGTGAAAGTGAGTGGAACATTAAAGATGAAGTTGATATTAAAGAAGAAGAAGAAGAAGTTTTCTGTGAAACAAATTACTTTGAGGAAAATTCATTTGTCCACAGAAACATTTGTGATAAATGGGAGGTAAAGAATAAATATGAAAATTAATTTTATTATTATAGTTTAAGTGGATTTACTATTCATGGTACAATGAAAACAAAGACCTTTTTCATTCTTCAAGTGACTAGAGATTATCAACTGAGATTAGTAATTTATTTACTGATACATTCATGAAAACATTAACCTGATTAATTAATTTTTAAAGCTTTAATAGATTATAAGGCAATTTTATTAAACTAAGAAATGAATTGAAATAAGGAATTAATTATTGAATGTTATAAAAAGAAAATCAATTTCAGTGTGATCAGATCAAAGATGACATTTCTGTTGAACAAAATATGCACTTCAGTGATTGCAAACTTGAGGTGAAGGTAAATATATATGAATGTGTGTTTTTTTTTTTTTAGTTAGTGATGAAACATATTTTAGTAGGGTTTTTTTTATATCATTAATTTTGCCAAAAATCAACATTCTTTAATTGTTGCTCAAAGGTAATTTTATTTAAAATATAAATCTACAAGTGATCAAATTATTAAGTAATGTAAAAAAAATCCCTTCTGTTGACCTGACTTAGGATGATATTAACTGTTATTGTTGAATATACAGTGTCCAAGAAATAATGGTGTAAAAATAATTGATAACTTTTCTTATTAATCATTAATTAAGCCGTATGTATTTGGTTATTTACATTTCCAAACTACAAGTTTAGAAATTTTTTTACAAGATGACCATCATTTGTCACTATAATGGGTGTTCAACACTGAAACTCTATTAGGGCATCAGTAAGGTGCCCTTGAGGAATGGATCTATTGACCTTTGTTTCTTTGAAGGAGTTTTGCTAATACACTGAGTTTATAACAATACACACACGTTTTAACACCCATAGATAAAAATTGAGAGAGGTTAAGTCAGGTGATTGTGTTGACTGTGCTATCAGTGTACCACAGCTTATCCAGCATTGAGGAAAGTTTGCATCTAGAAAGTTGCAAACAGCAATGGCATCATGGAAAGTCATCCCATCTTGTTGAAAGATTACACTTGTAATGTCAGCTCCAATAGCCATTAGTCAAGAAGTCTTAACTGTCTACATTTTTAGCAACTCCAAGAGTGCATTTCAAGTTTTGGAGTTGCCCTATAATTTTAGATGCCTTAAAGTGACTCCTCTTAATTGATTGTTGTGGATGGTGTGCTGAGTTTTGTTGCCTTGGTTGCCATTAATGGGAATGAAGCGGTGACCTACTTCCCAAAGTCTATTGCTTCCCATATATCTGCAGGTGAATGTTATATTGCTTTTAAGGTACCATGCTTCTTTCCATGGATTCAGGTTGCAGTTTGCCTTGTCTGGCAGCCAAGGTTGAAATACTATTTTTGGTATAAAAAAAACTACTTTAATGATAGATTATAGTAAAAAAATATAAAAAAATGTTCATATCTTAGAAACTGGTTTTATGGATCTAGCCCCTTTTGGAAATTAGCTCTCCATTTATAGAAAATTGAACATAAAACCCACTATTTGTGATAATTTGTTCTCGCTTCAACATGTAATTATATAGAAATAGTTTACATTCATGAAAAAGGGAAAACTTAACCCTTTCGCTCTCAAATTATGACATAGGGTAAAAAAGAAATTTGCCTTTGTGTGTGGTTATATAAGAATCAATATGGTTTATTTTTCAGCTGCACAATTGTCTACCCAGTGAGTGAAAGGGTTAATAAGTTAAGTTGTCTGTAAATTTACGTTTTCTCAAACTAGCTAATCTCTAAGTATTATATTGTAAACTGTTGTAACTCTACAGTATATAAATAATAATTCCATATTAAGTTGTACTTTATAATTTATTTATTTAAACCATCTTTTTATTATGACTTTATTTTAAGTATTTTAATAATTTATAAACCCAAATTGTATATCCATTTTATTCAAATTGACTACCAGGAACTTGAAATTTAGTGAAATTTTAATGAAAAATTTTGTTGTTGTTTACATTGTGAAAGAAAGAAAATACCTTTAACATAACCAATTACAGTACGGGTCATTCCATATCAACTCAGCCACAAAATGGCACTTTTTGCACTCACCCCTTTCAATTTTGCTCATACTTGGCACAATAGCAGATATACATGCCAAACTTAAATTCCCAAATTATTAGAGCTGACTGACCTTTGGTTACTGAGATACAAGGTCACAAAGTTGTGACATTTTGACCTTTTTTGCGTTAAATGACTATTTTCAAAATGGTGTAACTAAAAACTATTAAAGCTAGAGCATTGATTTTGGTCTCATTTTGAAGCTCTTTAGTAGCCCCTTGTTTATTGTCTCTTGTTAAATATCTCTACTGTGAAAAATAAAAAAATCCCTTCAAAAGTTGACCTTTGACCTTGAATAAAAAAAAAATACCTTCTCCTAAAAAATTCAATTTTTTACATTAATACCTTGAGTCATGTACAACAAAATCCCAAGAAGCTGTAAGTGGCTGATAACTAGTTCAATGTATAAAAAAATAAATGAAGTTGGCATCATTCTTCAATTTTAGATTTTTTTTGTCAGTTCATTTATTTAAAAGTTCTGTTCTGATATAGTGTCAGTGAAGACTTAGTTCAACTTAACATTATTAGTTCAAAAACCTTTTTGTGACTTGTGCCAAAAGAAGTCTTTTAAAAGACAACCAGGGTTAAACCCCTCGACAGCCCCAAATCTACTGGAGTAGCGCTGATCCAAAGGCCCAACTAGTATATAAGTACTGTCAACTTTACAGAGTTGACTCCTGACTTCAAGTTAAAGTTAATTTATTTTTACTAAATACATGTATAAAAATTTATTTAATAATTCATTAATTGTTCATTGTTTTCTTTTCAGGATTTTCTTTGTGCTTTTGTGATTTCAGAGTACAAACATGGAACATTTAAAACTGAAACAGAAGTGTGCTGATCCTTTGCTGCGTCACAAAGGTCAGTGTCGAAAGAGGAGTTTGAGAATTGTACCACAGGAACTTGTAAATAAGTTTCCCGATCTGCACTTAACACTACATCACAGACTTTGTAAGCAGTGTAGAGAACATCTTGAGTCCTTGCCTGAGAAAGGAATAGGCACTTTGAATTCAGACATAAATGATGATTCTTCTTGTAGTAGTGAACCACCTGAAGATCTTGAGAAAATTGAAAATGTTGACAATAGTGATGCATCAACTTCAGAGCAAAACCATGAGATGTGTACTTTGAATGCTTCTTTTGTTTCAATTGGTGAATCACCCATAAAAAGAGAAAGCTTGTAGAGCAAAAGTCATATGGAGCTAAAAAACTAAGCAAGGTGACAGAGACAGTTAAGAAGAGAATGGAAACAGTTGCAGGAAGAGATATTTCTGACTCACAATTTAAGGAGCCATCTGGAGATGTAGACTGTTTAGAAATAATAAATCAACTCAAGGAAAAATTCAAAAATGAAAATACTAAAAGAAGTGATAAAATAAAAATCCTCACTGTATTGCCCAAAAGTTGGAGCATTAGGAAAATTGCTTCAGAATTTAACACAACAAGGCATACAGCATCTATTGCTAAAAAAATAGTTGAAGAAAAAGGTGTCCTTTCAGACCCAAATCCAAAGGGTGGGAAAAGAATTAAACAGGATACTGTTGACGCTATTAAAGCATTTTATCTTTCAGAAGACATCAGTAGAACAATGCCAGGAAAGAAAGACTATTGTAGTATCATTGACAATGAAAGAGGAAGGATACATTTGCAAAAGCATCTTTTACTTTGCAATTTAAAAGAAGCCTATCATATTTTCAAAGAAAGAAATCCTTTGGTTAAGGTGGGATTCAGTAAATTTGCAGAATTGCGTCCAAAGCAGTGTGTTATTGCTGGAGCAACAGGAACTCACTCAGTATGTGTCTGTACAATTCATCAAAATGCCAAACTTATGTTTGTAGGAGCTGAATTAGAAAAACTAACTGCAAATGATGACACACCTATTAAGAATGTACGTCATTGTGTTGCCTTTATGGAATGCAATCCTGCCTCACAGAAATGCTGCCTCAGACAATGTGAACAATGTGGAGATCCATCAGATTTAAAAAACAGACTACTGGACATATTTACAAATAACTTCATTGATATCATAAATTTTAAAAAGTGAACCAATACAGATTGGTCAAATCTTGAATCAGTAGAACTGAATACAGATGAATATATTGACCAATTCTGTAACCAACTGAAAGAATACCAGATACATGACTTCAAGACAAAGATGCAAGCAACTTATTACCGTGAAACAAAAATGTCTTTGAAAGATGGTGAGGTCCTTGCTGTGTGTGATTTTGCTGAAAATTATTCCTTTATTCTTCAAGATGAGGTTCAGAGCTTTCACTGGAACAATGAGATGGCTACTCTACATCCATTTGTTATTTACAGTGCCCGCAAAAAGTATCCGATCACCCTTGAAATTTGTATTTTTTACATAAAAAACAATGTTTAAATGTATACTAACCTTATATTAGTATTTTGTCATCTGTCCTTTGGTTTGGATGACTTGTTCTAGACGTTTTGGCATGGATTTAATCAAGTTTTGACAAACTTCCACTGATATTTCCTTGCACCATACCTTTTTGATGGCCTCTTGTAATTTTTTGACTGAGCGAGTGTCGTGGCATTCAACCTTATTTTTTATTATTAGCCACAGATTTTCTATCGGATTGAGATCTGGACTATTACCAGGCCAATCCAAAATATCAAATTTATTGTCAGTAATCCATTTTGTCACTATTTTGGCCCTGTGACATGGTGCACCATCATGCATGTATGTTTTTGTCCTTTGGATTGCCATTGCCATTGGAAGTTTATCCTGTAGCATTGCTAAATACCGTGCACCATTCATAGTTGTGTTCTTCGGAAGAAAATATAAGTTTCCACGCCCATAGTAACCGAAACAACCCCAAACCATCACACTTGGAGGGTGTTTCATTGTCTTTAGGGTGTATTTAGGGTCCATCCTATTTGAGCCAATAGGCCGCGAACCTTTTTTGGACAACTTCTGAATGTCAAAAATGTCGACTCATCGCTAAATAAAACCTTCTTCCAGTCATCAATAGGGCAATGAATGTATTTTTTACAAAATGCACACGTTTTTTACGCATTTTTTCATTAATGAACGGTTTCTTAGCAGCATGGCGAGATGGTAATCCGAGTTCTTTTTGGAGCTGCTCCTGGATAGTTCGTTCAGAAACACCAGATAACAAATTATTCATATTAAATTTTATTTCTTTCGCAGTTATTGTTGGGTTTTTCAATACTAAACGTTTCATAAGTTTGTCTGTTCGCGAATTTGTTTTTCTCGGTCTGCCAGATCGTTTTTTAGGGACTGGCGTGGTTAGGCCACCATTGTTCTTAGCCCGTGAAACCCATAAATTAACGGTACTTTGGGATATGTTTAATTCCTTAGCTATCTGTCTCTGTGATTTCCCACATGCATGCAAAGCAACAATAGCACCTCGACAATCACTCTTAAGTTGTTTTTTAGCACACATTATATATAAATTTTATTTACACCACTTTCTGTAAAAAAAAAAAAAATATCAAGAAATTTACACAAACAGTGAAATCTGACAAATTTGAGACACAGCCACCCGCAACGAAGGCTACCAGAACACTAATTTGAGAATGCGTTGGATAGCTCTCATATCAGCGAGCAACCTCAAAGTTACCAGATGTCGCTAGAACAAATAGAAAGTGAATTACGTGTCTCTGAATATCAAGGGAAAATATTGTATTTTCTTGAGTGATCGGATACTTTTCGCGGGCACTGTACTATAAAAAGGAAGATGAGATTGCTCACCTTAGCTTTGTTATTATTTCAGAGTGTAACATCCATAACACAGTTGCTGTACATTTGTTTCAAAAGCATCTGATAAAATTCCTAAAAGATAATATCTCATCCATCGGTTCCATCCACAAAATAATTTACTTTTCAGATGGGTGTGCAGGACAGTATAAGAACTGCAAAAACTTTTTGAATCTTTGCCATCACAGAGATGATTTTGGAATTGAGGCAGAATGGAATTTTTTTGCAACAAGTCATGGAAAAGGGACCCTGTGATGGTGTTGGAGGCACAGTTAAGAGATTAGCTGCAAAAGCTAGTCTACAATGACCTTATGATGAACAGATCCTTACTGCAGAACAGTTATATACATTTGCAAGTGAAAATATTGTAAATATAAAATGTCATTTTTCAACCAATAAAGAGCATGAAGAGGAAAGCCAACTTCTCCAAGAAAGACACTCAACTGCAAGGACTATTGCTGGTACACAGAAATTACACCATTTACAGCCAGTTTCATCGACTTCTCTTAAGGTTAAACATTATTCATTATCAGATTATTCAAATATTGAGAAAGTTACTGAAAAGGAAGAAGTTGTGACTGAGGAGAAAATACATGGTTTTGTTACTGCTGCATATGATGGCCATTGGTGGGTGGCATATGTGCTGGAAAAGATACCAGAGAATAGAGAAGTAAAAGTCACATTCCTTCATCCTCATGGCCCAAACCCATCATTTGTGTATCCTGGTCGACCAGATGAATTAATCTTACCATATTCAGATATTCTAACACAAGTTGAGGCATCTACTACTAATGGACGAACATACAGGATTTGCAAAGAAGTTACTTTGAAGGCATCCAAAGCTTTGGCAGATCTACAGCATAGAAAGGTAAGAATTCAAAATTAAAATGTTCATGTAACTATATATACACCATACATTTTAAGTTGTGATAAATGGAAATCAATGAGCACTATACCTATACATATTGTATGTACATTTTAATATGTTACTTGTATTTGTTAATTAGGTAGCTATCTAGGTATACATTAAAAATTGTTTTCTCTTCTAGAAATCCAATAAATTGGGTGGCCCACAAGAATCTTGTCAACTACTGAAAACCATCACATACAAGCTTTTTCCGAACGGGGTCCCTCAAGGCTCTGTTCTCTCACCAACACTCTTCAACTTATACATGCATGACATTCCAACACCCATAGATAACAAGCTTACCTTATCATCATATGCAGATGATATCACTCTAACATCCACCCACAACAACATCGACACCGCTACAAATAACCTACAAACATACATAAACAGTATACAAGACTGGCTCACACACAATAGACTCAAAGTAGCACCCACAAAATCAACCATCACCTTGCTTACAAGCAACACAAAAGAACACCAGGTAATTCCACAACTTACACTAAACAACATCAACATTCCACACACTCACAGAACCAAAATACTAGGTGTCATATACAACACATCATTATCTTTTGCAAACCACATTCAGGACATTAAAAACAAATGTACGTCAAGACTTAACACGCTTAGGGTACTAACAGGCACAAACTTTGGACACCAGCAGGAAACAACATCACTCATCTACAAACAATATATTCGCTCAGTTATGGACTATGCTAGCCCATGCTGGGCACCCATTATCTCAAACACACACATAAACACCTTACAAACAATACAAAACAACGCACTTCGTATCATTACAGGATGCACTCAAACAACACCAATAGAACACCTGCACACAGAAACAAAAATACTAAAAGTTAGGGAACATTTAGACATGAGGGGAACACAATTCATGGCAGCAGCGACAACTAACCCACAACACCCTTGCCACTACATGTACAATCATGCACCAACACCTCGCACCATTAAGGTAACACCAGAGAGACATTATAACCAAATACTCCATTCCATACCACGCCCCACAGACATCACACAGTACAGAAAACACATACACACACACCTAACCCACAAAGCACTGACATGACTCGGTCTGAATGCGGTCCTAGGTGCGAAGCCGCCGCCCATTAACAGGTCAGAGATCAGCCTGAGCAGATCGGATCGAGTTAACTTAGCACGATTCCGATGTGGACATCACCCCAACTTATGGACATATAAACACAGACTAGACAACTCCATAGACGACACCTGCCACCTGTGCCAAGACACACCACAAACAATTGAACACATTATGATGGACTGTACCGCTCTAGCACAACAATGAACACAACACAACATCATGAGTGCGCTGAACCTCTGGTCCACTCCGGAGAGGGCGATCGGTTACCTGCGTGCTGCCGGCTTGCTCGATCAGGGTGGGCTGATCGGCTAAACAACAACAACAACAACAACATACAGGTGAGGTGGGTAAAGAACAAATATTTAAAAATAAGCATTTGCTTGTTTGTAGAAGGCTGCAGATAGTATGTAGATATGGGTTGTATTTGTAAGAGATTGAGCTGACCTTAGACAAAAATGGTTACTGACATACAAGGTCACAAAGTCATGACTTTTTGACAATTTTTGTATAAAATGACTTTTTTCAAAATGTTGCTTGAATTCATTATTTTTTATACATTGAACTAGTTATCAGCCACTTACAGCTTCTTGGGATTTTGTTGTACAGTGCCCGCGAAAAGTATCCGATCACTCAAGAAAATACAATATTTTCCCTTGATATTCAGAGACACGTAATTCACTTTCTATTTGTTCTAGCGACATCTGGTAACTTTGAGGTTGCTCGCTGATATGAGAGCTATCCAACGCATTCTCAAATTAGTGTTCTGGTAGCCTTCGTTGCGGGTGGCTGTGTCTCAAATTTGTCAGATTTCACTGTTTGTGTAAATTTCTTGATATTTTTTTTTTTTTTACAGAAATGGTGTAAATAAAATTTATATATAATGTGTGCTAAAAAACAACTTAAGAGTGATTGTCGAGGTGCTATTGTTGCTTTGCATGCATGTGGGAAATCACAGAGACAGATAGCTAAGGAATTAAACATATCCCAAAGTACCGTTAATTTATGGGTTTCACGGGCTAAGAACAATGGTGGCCTAACCACGCCAGGCCCTAAAAAACGATCTGGCAGACCGAGAAAAACAAATTCGCGAACAGACAAACTTATGAAACGTTTAGTATTGAAAAACCCAACAATAACTGCGAAAGAAATAAAATTTAATATGAATAATTTGTTATCTGGTGTTTCTGAACGAACTATCCAGGAGCGGCTCCAAAAAGAACTCGGATTACCATCTCGCCATGCTGCTAAGAAACCGTTCATTAATGAAAAATGCGTAAAAAACGTGTCGCATTTTTGTAAAAAATACATTCATGGACTGTTGATTACTGGAAGAAGGTTTTATTTAGCGATGAGTCGACATTTTTGACATTCAGAAGTTGTCCAAAAAAGGTTCGCCGGCCTATTGGCTCAAATAGGATGGACCCTAAATACACCCTAAAGACAATGAAACACCCTCCAAGTGTGATGGTTTGGGGTTGTTTCGGTTACTATGGGCGTGGAAACTTATATTTTCTTCCGAAGAACACAACTATGAATGGTGCACGGTATTTAGCAATGCTACAGGATAAACTTCCAATGGCAATGGCAATCCAAAGGACAAAAACATACATGCATGATGGTGCACCATGTCACAGGGCCAAAAGTGACAAAATGGATTACTGACAATAAATTTGATATTTTGGATTGGCCTGGTAATAGTCCAGATCTCAATCCGATAGAAAATCTGTGGCTAATAATAAAAAATAAGGTTGAATGCCACGACACTGGCTCAGTCGAAAAATTACAAGAGGCCATCAAAAAGGTATGGTGCAAGGAAATATCAGTGGAAGTTTGTCAAAACTTGATTAAATCCATGCCAAAACGTCTAGAACAAGTCATCCAAACCAAAGGACAGATGACAAAATACATTTAAACATTGTTTTTTATGTAAAAAATACAAATTTCAAGGGTGATCGGATACTTTTCGCGGGCACTGTACATGACTCAAGGTATTATTAATGTAAAAAAATTGAATTTTTTAGGAGAAGGTATTTTTTTTTTATTCAAGGTCAAAGGTCAACTTTTGAAGGGATTTTTTTATTTTTCACAGTAGAGATATTTAACGAGACAATAAACAAGGGGCTACTAAAGAGCTTTAAAATGAGACCAAAATCAATGCTCTAGCTTTAATAGTTTTTTAGTTACACCGTTTTGAAAATAGTCATTTAACGCAAAAAAGGTCAAAATGTCACAACTTTGTGACCTTGTATCTCAGTAACCAAAGGTCAGTCAGCTCTAATAATTTGGGAATTTAAGTTTGGCATGTATATCTGCTATTGTGCCAAGTATGAGCAAAATTGAAAGGGGTGAGTGTTTTAGGTGGCTGACTTGACATGGAAAATGACCCATACATTAAATATTGGTATTCAATTTATGAAACTAAAATAAAATTATTTTGTCATTTTACTGAGTAATAAAATTATTTATCATCATTTTAACTATGATATATGAGTAAATAAAAATTGTGGTACTGTATATTGTGGAGTGAGCTAGGGAAAAGCATTTGAACAAATTTGAAATGTAAAAATATGAAAATTGAAAGTTTTCACATTAGATTAGTGAAATTTATAAAGGGAATTGATTTTTTAAAATATAGGCAAAGAATTGCATTGGCTAAATTTTGGAATTGGTACATCACTAAAAAAAGAGTTTGTAATCCTGTGACATAGGACACTGAACATAATTTTTAGTGAATCCCATTCATTTTTGTTTCATCACTGGATAGGCCACCTGAATTGCCTGACAATAACCCCTTTGAATGTGTGGAGTTTTGTAAATCAGCAAAGCCAGATATCTGGCAGTAGCCCATCAAAGAACCAGAGGTTATTGGATGCATTCCACAAGAGCATCTTCCTAATGCTCTAATGAAGTTTGAGCATTGAATATACACTGTAGTGATGAATGATGGTCATTTTGTGGAAGTGTTCTAAATTTGAAGAATTTGAAAATCTAAATAATCATATATAAATATATATTAGTGATGTACTTGTTCTAAAATTTACCCAATGCGGATACCAATGCTGATTCTTTGCCAATATTTTTAATCAATTCTCTTCATTAATTTTCCTAATTTAATGTGAAAACTTTCAATGTTCATGTTTTTAAATTTCAAATTTGTTTAAATGCTTTTCCTTAGATCACTCCACAATATACAGTACCACAATTTGTTACTCATATACTGTAGCTAAAATAATGTTTTATTACTCAGTAAAATAAAATAATTTTATTTTAGTTTAATAAATTGAATACCAGTATTTAAAATATTGGTTTTCTTAATCTTCAAGGTATTTTCTTTCTTTAACAATGTAAAGAACAAAATTTCATTAAAATTTAAGGCCCTCATGGCCTATTTGAATAAAAAATGATTATACAATTTGAATTTGTAAAATTATTAAAATATTTAAAATAAAGTCATCATAAGATGGTTTAATATATAAATTATAAAGTATAATTTCATATAGAATTATTGTTAATATAGAGTAGGAGATTCTAATAGTTGATAATATTTAGAGATTAGCTAGTTAGAAAAAATGTAAATTTATGGGTAAATTTTTGTGAATGTAAAACATTTTTATATAACTACACTTTGAAATGAATATAAATTATCATTGTGACTTTTGTATGTTCAGCTTTCTATAAGTACAGATTTTCCTTTGCAATAAAAATTTTAAAATTTCAAAGAATTGGGGAGAGAATCAGTTCAGTTTGACTAATGCTGATTAATCAGTGCAACACTGATATATATACAGGGTGAGTCAAAAGTCTCCATACATAGGCAAAATGGTCACTTTATTATGCAATCACTTGTAAGTCACAAAATATGCTCTATGTGGGCAGCATTACACTGAATGCACATATGGATGCGTACCTCCCAGTCATGGTAAACACGCGTTAACACGTCTGGTGTTATACGTGCACATGCATCACGAATGCATTCCTTTAGGTGGTCTGTGTTTTGTATTTTCACCTGGTACACCATGGTCTTCAAGTGCCCCCACAAGTCAAAATCAAGGGGCGTGACCCAGAAACTGCTGATCCAGCCATTGGTGCACACAGATACCGTAATGGGGTGGTGCCCCCATCATGCTGGAAGTATGCTGGAAATCCCCCATCCTTATTCAGCAGGGATGGCATGACTGTGTCTTGCAGCATGTTTAGATACATTTCGGCATTCAGATTGGTGTCAATGAAAAAAGGGCCAACAATTGTGTTGCCCCATATCCCGCACCACACCATCACTTTTCCAGCACCTTGCTTCTTTGAGGGACTCATCCAGTGTGGGTTGTCATCACTCCAATAACATATGTTTTGACAATTAACCTCTCCATGAACAAAAAAGTTGGCTTCAGCTGAAAACAGGATGCCAGCTGAGAACTCAGTGTCTTTGTCCACTTTTGTTCTTGCCCATTCACAGAATTCCAGCTGCCTGGCTGGGTCATCTTCGCTAAGATACTGCAACATTTGCATTTTGTATGGATGCCATCTGTGCTCTTTCATAATGTGGACGATACTCCTTTGGCTGACACTGCATTCTGCAGACATCCATCGAGTGCTTTTTTGGGGACTCTCTGCGAATGCTGCCAGCACCATGGTTGCTGTGCCTTCATCAGTGGCTATTCGTGGACTACCACTTCTTGGTTGGTCTGCAACACTGTCTTCTTGAACTTCTCAATGAGTTTGGCAATGGTGTCATGTGTGATGTGCGTGCCGGGGATGTCTCTCCTGTTAAAATCTTTAGCAACCTTGCGACAGCTTCCTAATCCTGCCAGAAGAATGATCTCCATATGCTCTTCTTGGGATAAAAGTATCTCAGCACATCACATGCAAAAAAATAAAAAATAAATAATCATTTACTTATGACCATTTTGCCTATGTATAAAGACTTTTGACTCACCCTATATATATATATATATATATATATATATATATATATATATATGGTAGTCCAAAAGTCCTGCTCCATTTTGCTGAAATAATAGTATTTTAGGATAAAAATATAGTAACATAATTACATGTATACTTTTTTATCAAGCTTAGGTCTAAGTTTCAATGTGCACACCATCAGTGTCTCTGCAAATCTCAAATCTGTCCATTGCAGAACACATTCTCAAGCATCTCTAGGGTTATGGTTATTTTAGTGACTTCCACAACAATGTGGGTTCACAGATCCTGCAGGTCTGTAACGCTTTTTTTGTAAACCTTAGATTTTATAAAGCCCCTCACGCAAACAAGTCTAATGGTGTTAAATCTGGAAATCATGCTGCCCAGGGCCTGTTTCCACCATGTCCAATCCAGCAATTTGGTGAGAGCTCATCAAGGTTCGCCTGAATGATGTTTGCATAGTGACTTAGAGCTCCATCTTGTTAAAAGACAACAGTGTTGAGAATGTCATCTGAACAAATTTGGGTTTTGACAAACTGCTGAAGCATGTCAAGATAAATTGGCCCTCTTACCATAGCTTCTGCAAAGAAAAAAGGTCCATAAATCTTGACTCTTGTCATATTCAACCAGATAGTAACTTTAGGAGAATCTCTCTCCCATTTGTTGAGCTTGGTTGGTTTTTCACAAGCCCAGATATGGCAATTATATTAATTAACCTTTATGCATGTGTGGAATGTCACCTCATTGCTGAAGAGAATGTGGTTCAGTAGGTTTTTGGTAGAATGTTTTCAATCAATTCTGTGCAAATGGCAGCTCATCTTGGATAATCCTCTTTTTGTAGCTTGTGTAGAACTTGAATATGGTAACTTCTTTTTGAATGTTGATTTTAAAATTCTTAGAACAGTTTTTTTGGTATGCTCAGTCTATGTGATGCTGTGTGAGTTGACATTCTAGGATTTGTTTCAAAGTCATTTCTTACCAATTTGACATTTTCTGGAGAGGCATGTGGACATCCAGTTCTTGCCTCATCATGAACAGATCCTGTTCTTTTAAATTTATTGACCAACTCATGTATTGCTTTGCCTGTAGGTCCGGGTTTGTGAAATCTTCTTTTGAATTTTTCTTGAATTTCTTTGCACTTCTTCCCTTGGATATGTAGTGTTACAGCCATTACACATTCGTGTGCATCCATCATCATCTATGGCTTGTAGAAAGTAAAATAAAAAAATCATTATTTTAGCAAAGTTGGTAGTTATTTTCTTTTGAAATATGAAATATTACAGTGAAGCTGCTATTTAAAAAATAAAACATTACAAATACTCCGATAATAATGAAATAAATTTCTGAAGAAACGTGTGATATAGAAATTTCAAGTTTATTTCTTTAATCAGCATTAAGAAATCTAGGGGAATCACAAAGTAGTTGAGTAAATAAAATCCTTGTTGACTGGTATAATCTGCACTTGTATTGAGTGATATTGAAAATTCCACTTGCAAGAGTTTTCTGGTTACTAGAGTTCTGGATAATAAAAGTTCTACTATATACATAAGAAAAATGACTACTGGTAATTATTTCTAAGTCATTGTTTCTCAGACACCCTATACTTCAGTTATTGGCTCCTCTAAATAATTTAGTACTTTGCTAATAGTAAATTACTGTTTCATATTATTTATATATGCCAGTGATGGTGAACCTATAGCATGTGTGCCCATTTGGGCATGCAATCAAATTTGCCTGGCACGCCTAAGCATAGAAATTGTTATCCAAAAAATTATTATAAAATAATGGACTTAATGTTTATAATTTGGTGTAATATATATAAACTTTGGTAGGCATGCAAATTTTTTTTTTATCGTTTAAGTGTTTTTTTTTGGCATGTTACTACAAAATGGTTTGCCACACCTGGTGTAATGCAAACATTTATTAATTACATATCATAAGTACTTTTATATTCTAAGTGAAGTATATTTGGGATTTTGAATATGGCATGGTTTCCTATCCCTGACTGTTACCATTAAAAAGGGCTGTGTTTCTCAATGTGGAGGTCACTGCATGCTCCTGGTTCTTAGTAAAAAATCAGCCTACCTTGGAAATCTATTTTTATTTTTCCAACAAAAATCACAATATGTAAAATTGGAGAAGCTATTTTTTTAAGTTAAAAACTTGTGTAATGTTACAGTTTTACAACTGAAATTATCTTCTGTTAGTCATACTCTTTATAATTGTTAGTCTGTGTCTTTCATTGAGTTATCTGTGCCTGCTTTGTATTTGATAATCTTATTATGTTCAGTTGAATAAATTAAACACAAAGTAAGATAGTCAAATTTCATGGCTTTATTTTTATTGAAACCACAAGTATGAGGTTGTGAATAAATTGAAACTTTGAAACTTTGAATGCTTCAGACACCATTTATTTATATGGTAATCATTTTTCCATGCTATTCAAAATGTACACAAGTCTTCTGATGGGAATGAAAGTAATTCAATCAATTTATGTAGGTTTCCTGCAAGTTTGCCAAACTCTACCACCCTTTCATTGAATGGATGAATTATCTGCCTCTTACCAAGCTTTCCATCATGATGTAAGAAATGGTTCAGGAGCTGTTTTCACAGTTTAATACATTCACTGCCACCAGACTCAGTTTTGCATCAAGAGGCATGTTGTGCTATGCTTCCGACTTGTATGTGCATCTGCTGTACCATCCAAATTAAAGCTTTATAAGAAGCCACGGCGCTCCATTTTACTCACTTTCTGCTCACCAGCACTGAGGAGAAGATGTGTTCTTGCTAATTCTATGCTTGGTTTTTGCTTTGGAAGATGAGTAGGTTTTTAGTGAACACATTTTACGAGCGCAATAATGGTAAATATGATGGTATGATAAATTTCCATTTGAATATTCAAAAAAAAAAATAATAATAGTATAAGAAATATGAATGAGGAATATGTATATAATCAAAAAATAAAAAATATAACCATCAGTACAGATACTCCCCGAGTTACGACCTCCCAACTTACGTCCATCTGGACTTACGATGATGACTGTTGTATTAAATAAATAAAATAAAATAATAGACGATGAAAAATTTGAATTCCGATCAGTTGTGGTATGCCATACGACAACTGCGGCTGGCGTGCGCTGCCATGGAGCTGCGTAGCAACCATGCATCATTCTCAGTCTGTGTTCTGCTGTCGCGCAACATCATTCATCGTTGTTCAGTGTGTAAAGTTTTTGTGCTACACTTTGCTTTTACTTGGTGTCCAATACCCCTATCCATGACTAACAAATGTCCTAGTGAGTCTCCTGCTGGTGGAGAGAAAAAAAGAGGAAAGCAATTGATTTTGGGCTAAAAGTGAAAATAATAGCCCAGCATGAAAGCTGGAAGTCGGTATTGGCGTTAGCACGTGATTTAGGCCTTTCGCACTCGATCATCTCCACCATCCTTAAAGATAAAAAATGAATCAGTGAGGCAGTGAAAGGTTCAGCACCAATAAAATCTACAATAATTACAAAGAGGAGGGCCAATTCATGATATGGAAAAATTATTGGTGACTTGGATGGAGGACCAAATTCAAAAGCGTATACCGCTTAGCCTTCTAACAATTCAGTCGAAGGCAAGGCCTTTTCGATAGGCTAAAAGAACGCGCTGGTGATGAGAGCTATACGCAGACATTTATAGCGAGTCATGGTTGGTTTCAGCGATTTAAAAACCGGAATAATCATAATGTGAAAGTTAGTGGGGAGGCAGCAAGTGCCGATACAGAAGCTGCTGAAGCCTTTAAGGATGAGCTGAATGGAATCATCATTGATGAAAAATAATTGCCCGAGCAAATATTTAATGTTGATGAGACTGCCTTATTTTGGAAGCGTATGCCGGAGCGTACTTATATTCATCAAGAATCCAAAACAATGCTGGGATTCAAGGTGTTCAAAGACTGTGTTATGCTTCTTTTAGGGGGAAATGTTGCTGGTTTAAAATTAAAACCTTTCATGATTTATCATTCTGAGAATCCCCGAGCTTTCAAAAATATAAACAAGCATACATTGCCAGTGTTTTATCGACATAATAAGAAAGCATGGATGATGTTAGCATTGTTTGAGGATTGGTATTTAAACTGTTTTATTCCCCGAGTGAGAGAATATTGCCTTACAAAGAACATACCATTCAAAATCCTTCTGCTTTTAGATAATGCTCCCAGACACCCACCGCACCTTGATGACTTGCATCCTGATGTTAAAGTAGTGTTCCTTCCTCCAAACACAACATTGATTATTCAACCGATGGATCAAGGCGCTGTGGCTACGTTCAAGGCATATTATCTATGCAGGACATTCGCTCAGGCTATTGATGCTACTGAATGTGACTGAACGCTCCAAGAATTTTGGAAGGAATATAACATTTTACATTGTACAAAAAACATTTCTGCAGCATGGGATGAAGTGACAACTCAGTGTATGAATGGCATATGGAAGGAACTTCTGAAAACATATGTCACCGCTTTAAAAGGATTTGATAAGGACAGCAATGTTAGTGGAATAAACAATAAGATAGTAATGCTTGGAAAATGAATGGAATTGGAAATGGACGAGGAAGATGTTGATCAGCTTGTCAGAGCTGAGACTGAAGAGTTGTTGAATGAAGAGCTTATTGAGCTTGAAGAGCAAAAAGTTCAAGAAGAAGAAGAGAGGTCAAAAGCTGAAGCAGAAGAACCAGAAACACCAAGAAAGTTTTCAGCTAAACGAATGGCGGAGGCATTTGCTACAATCAACAAAGGGATGCAGATGTTTGAAGAAATGGATGTAAATGTTGAGAGATTTGCAAGAGTTGACAGATTGATACAGGATGCACTTGCTTGCTATAAAGCGATTTACAATGAGAAGAAAAAGCAAACTGTTCAATTAAAATTGGATTTCTTTTTGAAAAAGCCTGACCCTGTTTCTGCTCCATCTCCATCGACAAGTGCTGATGAGCCAATTCCTTCCACAAGTTCTGCTCGTGTATCGGAAGAATGAGAAATTGATGACCCTGCCAACGTAGCCTCCTCCCCATCTACAAGCAATTAATGTAGTTTTACGCTTCTTCAAAACATTCTTTGGGCCCAGTGTGCTTTCAGCTGACTACATTAATGGTAAGTGTAAAGGAATTTTTTTTTTTTTTAATTATTTTTTTTAGCATTTTTTTTATTTTTTTATTTATTTTTTTATTTACAGTATTATTTACTATTATTTGTATAATTTGTGTGTTTTGTTATTTTACTTTGAACTACGTATATGTTAACGCACATCACTACGTTGTGGTTATTTTTGACTTATGACAGGTTTGTCGGAACATAACCCCGTCATAAGTCGGGGAGTACCTGTATAACAGTACAGGAGAAATACATATATATATATATATATATATATATACACACACACAATTATTTTATATATATACACACACACAATTATATTAACCATTATGATTATGATAGTATGGTAAATGACAATGAAATAAATAGCAAAAGAGGCAATAAAAATATAGAAATACAGTATTCATCAGATGATTTATCAGTATCAGACGGTGATGTTGATGTTTCAAACACAGGTAGTACTTCTATTGCTCTTGATCAAATGAAAATGATATTTTAGAAACAAATGAACACAGTGATAATGAAAATAACTTAGATGTAAATCAAAGTAGTGCGCCGACTTGCAGAGAGGATTCACAGAGTATGAAAGACTATTTTTTTGTGGAAGCACTGGGTTGAAAGTTGATATTCTTGAAAATAAGTCTCCATATGAATTTTTCTGTCTGTTTGCAAATGATTAGTTTTATAATTTGTTAGTCATTGAAACAAATTATTATGCCAAAGGACTCATTCAGAACCAAACAACAACAACATCCCACCAGGATGAAGACTAATGCTCATGGCGAAGCTATGAGAAAACGATGTCAAAGAAGAGAAACGCAAAGATACTACATACTGTGAGAAATGTCCAAAAAAGCCAGCTCTCTGTTTGGAACAATGTTTCAAAAAATACCATTGTAAATAATGAAACTATTTTTTTGTATATGGATGTGTATTTTTTTCATGCATCATTTTTATCATGAATAATTCATAAGTTAGACTAGGAAAATTTTACTTTTTTCATGTATGGAAATGTATTTTTATAACTGCACTTAATTTGTTTAAAATTTTACTTTTCAAAAGTGCCAATTTTTTTTAGCAGTAGTATTTTTTTATCATCATTTATATGAATAAAAATTGATAAACTATTGGTAGGTATTTGTGTTTTCCCTTTGTTTCTCATCTAAAGGTTGGAAAGCACATATGCGTCATGTGGCATTAAGAGAAAAAAAATACCAGACAGTGCCGAGGACGCACATAAGTGTCATGCCTTAAAATTTACTTAGAACATTTCTATGTACCATAAAAAGGTATTATCAATCAATAGTGAAAGTATTTAAGGATGATTATTAAAAAAAATGAGAAGGCATTATGCAAATATAAAATCTCATGGTGGCATTGAACGTGTTAAGTATGTGCTGGTTTATCATTTAGGGAAAGGGGTTTCATGAATTTTTTTGTGAAAAGGGGGTCATTTTCTATGTGAATGGATTTTCATTGAAGAAAATTTTTTTGGTTTTTGTAACACATTCTACTTTTGTATACCTTTACTAAAATAAGTAAATTCAATACTTATCTGCTTGGTTCTATATATAGTACTTTCAATGAAGAGTCAAAAAAGTGGTTATTCTTTAGCACCTTTTATTATTTATCTTTGTAGCTGACTGTATGAACAACTCAGTAGACAGTTGGTCATGAAATCTGCTATTAAATCACTATTTTACAGTTTCTTATTTTCTGAATAGACTGTCATTAAAATGTTAAAATGTCACTAAAATGGTGTGTAAGTCTGTACCCTAAAATGTCACAAAGTAGTATAAAAGCTTCAAAATGAAGTGCAAGGTTTATAGATTTACATTAATAAGATGTCACTGAAATTTTGAATTTGTACTCATATATTTCCTCTCCAATCATTTACAAATTTAATTCGGAAATATTTCTTTGGGAGAACTTTCATATTCTCTTGTATTAGGGTCCAAGTGTGTAAACTAAATTTGAAATGTTTTCTTACAAAGTTGATTCATTGAGGAGTGTTACATGAAGTGATGTCACTGACAACCATATTTACAATTATTAGTTAATTCTAAGTTGGGATGTGTTCCTTCCCTTCATGGATGGGATAATGGATAATGCATTTGATGAAAGCAAGAATGTTAGAAAGAGCAGTATATCTGAATGTTTGTGAATGTGATGTAGTTGTTACATTTTACATATGCTGATGACATGGTACTTCTGGATAAATCAGAGAATAAAGTGGAGAGTAATGGCAAATATTCTTTATATATATTAAAAATTATTGAAAGTGTAAATAAAAAACTATTCTCATTGATGAAAGAGTTAGAATATGTTGTTATGATAAATGGAGAAATATTAGAGGTTGTGGAAATATTTAAGTTTTGGCATTTGATTAAGCTAAAATGAGAGTGAAGCAAAGTATGTCATGGTTGCAATAAAAGCCTCAGTAGAAAGAAAATGCTTTAATATAGATGCAACAAGTAGTTTACACAAATGTTCATTGGTGTTAATAATGTGTGGATGTTAGATTCTTGGTTTACTTGATAGTGGGGTATAATGTCAAAAGTGAGATCAGTTGAGATGAATAACTTCAGAAGTTTGAATTTGGCTGGTGTGAAATGGACTGACTGTATTGATTGATGAAACAACTTGTGAAAAGCAAAATCATTAAAAAACAGGAATTTAGAATTGGATGATGGATACATCACTCAAAATTAAACGTATGGTTCCATCACACATCATGGACTTTGACCAAATAATGTAGTTTAAATGAATTGTGTTATTAAAAGGAAATTAGTTCTTGATTTCCTGATCTTTTTTTATATATGAAGAACTTGATGCATTAAATTTACTTTGCTTTCTCTACCTCCATTAGCTTAGCTAAATGTAGGCGAACACCAGAACAGAGCTAATTGAGTAGTTTTGGCAAGCTTCCTTTAAAAGTAGCAAAACATTGTTCATATGCTGTGTTTGATATTAGCTCAATTCTTAATAAAAATACTTTATTCCAGAGTTTTAATCCTAATTGGCAAATGCATACAACCATTTGCCTGAATTAACAGCCAGAGTAGCCTAGTTGTAAGACACTGGGCTGTTAATCTGAAGGTTCTGAGTTTGAGTCTTGGCTCTGATTTTAGCTTTCAGCAATTAAGATGTCTCTGGTTCTTCTTTTGTAGGGTAGTGAATTAGATCCTACAAAAAATTGTAGGTTCCTTTTGTCATAAGACATTAATTTACTATTGAGGTTAACATCTAAATCATAATTGTTTTTGTTATTCATATCATTTGGGTGAATAAAATTACTCCTAATGTAGTTTCCAAGGACAACTGGTTTTATTTTTTTTTATAGGCCACTAAACTTGTTCCCAACCCGACTTTACTAAAATAAATAGTTCAACACCTTGTGTACACCTAATAGCTAAGCCAGATATTAATAAATTGAATTGTAATATGCTAAAGCATTGAGATAATAATCAAAATTTTAGCCCTAAAATGATTTATATTGATTTATAAAATTTTTAACTGAAAAGGGGAATAGGTGAATATATTTTGACTTCAATAGTGAGGATAGGGCAAACTTTTGCTATGGAACTTAGTGGGCATCACTAGCCTATGTCCTAGCTATGGTGAAAATTTATTAATTTTTTCTTTTTTGTGGGTGGAAGGGGGGCATGGCAGACCTAAACACCACACACATGCATGTGCTTATTAACCCAGATCTTAATTCATTTCCTCACATTGTCAAGATGGGAAGTATAGCTTGCATGGAAATCCTTTATATGACAAAAAGATTAATGGTAAAGAGGAAAATTGTTAGAAAGGAAATGAATTATATTTAATTTTATCTGAAAATATTTTGAGGTAAAAGTGAATGGTAAGAAAAGAATGGTACAAAAATACAAGAGTGAACTACAGAACTTTAAAAAAATACTCTGCATTTTGATCAATAAATTATATATTTCATTGCAGGGAAATATAAAGCTTAAATATGGTTTAAGTTGAGTATTTGGCCTATAGACTGAGGTTTGTAATTAATTTAATGCATCTCCTTTGCAGGGATCCAAACCAAAGCAAAACCTAGAAACAAAATCAGAAGCTAAATCTTTTGACTTTTGCAAAGAAACAGAAAATGGCTGTACTCCAACTGCAAATAATATCACAAACTTACTTAATTTTGAGCATAATGATAAAGTGTTTATGCAAAGCAATATATTCAGGTGTTCTATATGTCTGTATCAGACAAAATTCAAAGTAAACCTACATAGCATTTAAGAGTTCACACTGAGAAAACCTTTTAAATGTGATATTTGTTCTTACACTGCAGCACAAAAAGTAATCTTCGAAGGCATTTAAAAGTTCATACTGGAGAAAAACCTTTTAAATGTGATATTTGTTCTTACACTGCAGCATGGAAAACTAGTATTCGAAGGCATTTAAAAGTTCATACTGGAGAAAAACCTTTTAAATGTGATCTTGTTCTTACACTGCATCACGAAAATCTTCAAGTGCATTTAAGAATTCATACTGGAGAAAAACCTTTTAAATGTGATCTTTGTTCTTACACTGCATCAGCAAAAGTTACATTAAGCATTTAAGAATTCATACTGGAGAAAAACCTTTTAAATGTGATCTTTGTTCTTACACTGCATCACGGAAAAGTGAGCTTCAAGGGCATTTAAGAATTCATACTGGAGAAAAACCTTTTAAATGTAATCTTTGTTCTTACACTGCATCAGCAAATTGCTTCAATGCATTTAAAAATCATACTGGAGAAAAACCTTTTAAATGTGATCTTTGTTCTTACACTACATCACAAAATTGACCTTAAAACATTTAAGAATTCATACTGGAGAAAAACCTTTTAAATGTGATCTTTGTTCTTACACTGCAGCACGGAAAAGGGATCTTCAAGGCATTTAGAATTCATACTGGAGAAAACCTTTTAAATGTGATCTTTGTTCTTACACTGCATCACAGAAATGACCTTCAAGCATTTATACATTCATACTGGAGAAAAACCTTTTAAATGTGATCTTTGTTCTTACACTGCATCACGAAAGTCATTCAAAGCATTTAAGAATTCATACTGGAGAAAAACCTTTTAAATGTGATCTTTGTTCTTACACTGCATCAGCAAAATTACATCAAAAGCATTTAAGAATTCATATGGAGAAAAACCTTTTAAATGTGATCTTTGTTCTTACACTGCATCACAGAAATATGACCTTCAAAGACATTTATACATTCATACTGGAGAAAAACCTTTTAAATGTGATCTTTGTTCTTACACTACATCAGCAAAACGTTACATTAAAAAGCATTTAAGAATTCATACTGGAGAAAAACCTTTTAAATGTGCTCTTTGTTCTTACACTGCATCAAAGAAATATAACCTTCAAAGACATTTAAGAATTCATACTGGGTAAAATCCCTGGGGATAGTGGATTTGAAAGAATACTTCCCACGTGGTCCCAGCATGTCGTAAAAGGCGACTAAAAATAAGGGACGGGTGTGGGGGAAACCCTCCCACCTGTATGTAGCTTTCCACAAACAAGAATGGGATGTAATGTCTACTAAGGAAAGCTCACACACTGGCAGGATGTCACCCAGGATAAAAAGGTCCCCTGAACCTGCTTATGCACCAGGGTGGGTGAGGTGAGCAATGGTGCAAGTTTTCTCAGTCCCAGAGGAGATGATTCTTCACCAAAGGGATCAATGTGGGGGATCCCACCAGGTCAAGGTATTGACCTTGGACCCCAGCTTTTCCATCAGACAATGGGCCCAACAAAAACATATGTCAGTATGACACAATAAACTGGACCATTGGAGAAAAGATAATTTTGCACTGCTCTGAATACTCATGATTTGAGAAATGGAGCAGGCAGAACATAATAATCCTAGCAGAGCAAATCAATGCTAGGCCAAGTTCAGACACAGTTGAAGTGTTTGGCTTCGGGTGGAAGCCCCACTTACAGCTATAAAAAGTACTAAAAAGAGTATAAACCAAGGAAGAGAAAAACCTTTTAAATGTAATCTTTGTTCTTACACTACATCATGGAAAAGTGAGCTTCAAGGGCATTTAAGAATTCATACTGGAGAAAAACCTTTTAAATGTGATCTTTGTTCTTACACTACATCAGCAAAAAGTTACATTAAAAAGCACTTCAAAATTCGTACTGGAGAAAAACCTTTTAAATGTGATCTTTGTTCTTACACTACATCAGCAAAAGGTCTGCTTCAAAGGCATTTAGGAACGCATACTGGAGAAAAACCTTTCAAATGTGATATTTGTTCTTACACTACATCACAGAAATATCAGCTTCAAATGCTTTTAAGAATTCACACCAGAGAAAAACCTTTTAAATGTGATCTTTGTTCTTACACTGCTTCACAGAAATGTCAACTTCAAATGCATTTAACAATGCATACTGGGGATAGGGGATTTAATGAATACTTCCCACGTGGTCCCAGCGTGTCATAAAAGGCGACTGAAAATAAGGGACGGGTGCAGGGGAAACCCATCCCACCTGTATGTAGCTTTCCACAAACAAGAATGGGACATAATGTCTACTAAGGTAAGCTCACACAATGGCAGGATGTCACCCAGGATAAAAAGGTCCCCTCAATCCACTTACGCACCAGGGTGGGTGAGGAGAGCAATGGCGCAACTTTTCTCAGTCCCAGAGGAGAAGAAACTTTGGCAAAGGGATCAATGCAAGGGATCCTACCAGGTCACGGTTTTGACCCTGGACCCCAGCAGTTACATCAGACAATGGGCCCAACAAGAAACATATGTCTGTATGACGCAATAAACTGGACCAGTGGAGAAAAGAAAAGGACTTAATCTTAGCAGCAAATCAATGCTAGGCTAAGTTCAGATATAGTTGAAGTGTTTGGCTTCAGGTGGAAGCCCCACTTACAGCTATTAAAAATACTAAGAAGAGTATAAACCAAAAGAGGAAAATGCAAGAGAAAATCAATGGAGAGTATGTACAAAGACTGAAAAAGATCTGCAAAACCCAACTTACATCAAAGAACAAAATAACAGCCATAAACCAACTCGCCATCCCTGTTATCAATTATAGTGTAGGGATCATAGACTGGCCACAATCAGAACTAAATAAACTGGATGTTAAGACCAGAAAGATCCCACTCTAAACAGAATAACATACTGGGACCAGTGTCTTCCCAGATTGTACCTACCAAGAAAACTGGGAGGAATGGGATTGACTGAGGTTAACCAGCTGCACCGATCATCAGCATTGGGCAGTATCTGAAAAGTTCGAGTAGTCCTACAATAGTTCTGGTCCGTGAACACCACAACACAAGGGTAACGCAACATAGTAACATAACCAAACTGGCTCAGCACTTTGGAGGCATTAACATGACAGAAGAAGTAGAAACTGAAAGAGTACCAGCCACCTTAAAAGCTAAGAAAAGTCGCAAAAGATATGTGCTGGAACAACAGGCCAAGCATACAGAAGAATGGGAACACCATCAAAGAGCTGGAAAATATTATCAGGAATTACAGAAGGATTATATCAACAAAGAAGGATCACTGGAATGGTTAAGGAGAGGAGTTCGGCAATATGACGGACAGCGACTAATAATGGGTGCCCAAGATCTTGCAATCCTAACATATGCATTTAAAAAAATGGCTGGAATAAGTAATAATGACAGGTGTAGATTCTGTCATGTTGAGGTAGAGGGGTACTATACAGCCAGACACAATAAAATTTGTAAATATATTCACTGGAAGATCATGATAGTATTAGAATTAGAATACAGTAAAAATGTATGGAACCACACACCTGCTCCAGTCACTGGAAATAACCATTATACTATATACTATGACACAGTAATTCCAACAGCCACTTTTATAGACAACTCTGCAGTAAAACTGGGCATAGTAGTGTGGGACAAGAGGGAAAGGATTGCCTTACTTATTGAAGTCAGTGTCCCAAATGACTACGGCCTTATTAAGGTGGAAAGGGAGAAAATTACAAAATACCAGGGCTCATCTACAACATAAAGAGAAACTGGAGAGTGAAAGCTGTCATTCTCCCCATCATAGTTGGGGCAACAGGTATGATGAAGAACAACCTATCAACTTACCTGAATTCAATCCCAGGACAGCCCCAGGCAATACAAATCCAAACAGGGGCATTCAAAGGAATGGTCACCCTCCTTAAATGAACACTAGGACAAGTTCAGATATAGTTGAAGTGTTTGGCTTCGTGTGGAAGCCCCACTTCCAGCTATAAAAAGTACAATAAAGAGTATAAACCAAAAGAGAGAACCTTTTAAATGCAAGATTTGTTCTTCTACTACAACACACACAAGTAGTCTTAAAGAGTATTTAAGAGTTAAACTGGAGAAAACCCTCCTGTATGTAGCTTTCAACAAACAAGAACTGGATGTAATGTCTACTAAGGAAAGCTCACACACTGGCAGGATGTCACCCAGGATAAAAGGGTCCCCTCAACCCGCTTACTCACCAGGGTGGGTGAGGTGAGCAATGGCGCAACTTTTCTCAGTCCCAGAAGAGAAGAAACTTTGACAAAGGGATCAATGTGGGAGATCCCACCAGGTCAAGGTACTGACCCTGGACCCCAGCAGTTCCATCAGACAATGGACCCAACAAAAAAATATGTTGGTTATGACACAATAAACTGGACCATTGGAGAAAAGAACAGAACATAATCATAGTGGCAAATCAATGCTAAGCTAAGTTCAGATATAGTTGAAGTGTTTGGCTTTGGGTGGAAGCCCCACTTACAGCTATTAAAAATACTAAAAGGAGTATAAACCAAAAAAGAGAGAACCTTTTAAATGTGATAGTTATTCTTACACTGCAGTAAGTAAAGGTAATCTTCAAGGGCATTTAAGAGTTCATACTTTATAAGGGATGGGTGCAGGGGAAATCCCTCCCACCTGTATGTAGCTCTCCACAAACAAGAATTTTGCACTGCTCTGAATACTCACGGTTTGAGAAATGGAGCAGGCAGAACAACGTAATCCTAGCGGAGCAAATCAGGAAATCCAACTTACCTGAAGAAAAGAAAAGTACCTTTGTCAAGAAACTCCCATCATTAGCCTCACAAGTGCATAAGTACCTTACAGAGGAGGAAATTAGTAATATTAAACAAAGCACTCATAGGGAAGCAGCTGAGGACTACATTGCCAGAGAAGGAGAAGAAAGAGAGGAAAAAATGAAAAGATTGTGGACAAGAGAAGAGAAATGGACACTGATATGCGCTACAAAGTATGCCAGACAGGAACATGAGAGGCAGAAGAACATCACAAGGGAATAGAGAGAGATGATCTTCCACTTTTGCCCATGTAAGCACAACTTCATAGCTCAGAGGGTATTTAGTGAACAAAAAATGGAGTACATGAATGATGAAATAGATAAGCTTATCCACAATGAAACCAGCCTAATAATGAACCCTATTCCACTACTCCAGTGTCTTGAAGCCACTCAAAATATTGATGATGATGCATCTGATAGCTCATTGGATACACAAAGCAGACAGCATGCCAGCCAACATTCTTTCACCAATCCAAATCATCAGATAGGAATTGGTGGCTCACCACCCAGTTTGCAGTGTGCCTGGATCCTCTGACTCACCACCACCTTCCCTAGCCAGATCAAGAACCCCTCTCCCCTCACCACCACCACAATATGAAGATATAGATTTACAGCGAATCTAATTGAAATTGTTAAAACCATGAATATGGAAAGCCGGCCACAACTGATCAAACTGAGTAAAAATAGATAGTTTAAACATCTATTATGCAGAGTAAATGTAGCAATTAATAGACTAGTCCCAGTCAACACAGACCTTACTGAACTTAATCAAGTAAATTATACTGCTGGCCTATACATGCAACAGAAACTTGTCCCAAACCTTAGACCAAACCCCCTTAGTCAAAATGGTAAGTATAAACCAAAACATCTTACCTGGAAAGTTAAATTAACTAAACAATTCACACAAGCCAGATGAGAACTGAACCAATTAAAACAATATTTCCAAACACCCACACAATAAGGAAAACAAAAAAAATAGGTTAAATAAAGAGAAAGTATAACTTGAGAGATAATCAACTGCATGACAAGCACTAGAATTGGAAGGAAAAATCCCAACCATAGCCAGTAGAATCAGGAATAAACAAAAGCAGATTGACATGAAAAACCATAACAAGCAATTTTCATCAAACCCTAGAGACTTTTACCAAAATCTCAGAGAAAGAATAACAGTCTCTGAACCACCAGACCAAACCCAGTTGGAGGCATACTGGAAACCCCTCTTTGAAACCCCTGAACAACATAACCAGGATGCTGACTGGAAAGAGACCATCAGGGTAGCAAATGAGGGTAAACTGGAAATGGAGTTATTATTTATAATGGAAGATAAGATAAGGAAATTGACAAAATTCTCCAACTTTAAAAAACCTGGTCTAGACAAGCTCCCAAATTTCTGGCTGAAACAGGTCATGGCATTACACCACCATTACACTGCCACTTTTCACAGAATTTTACAGGGAGAAGAAGAAACACCAGAATGGCTTACAGGTGGAGATACAACCCTCATCCCTAAGACTCGTGAGACAAATCTCCCAAATAAATACCACCCAATCTGCTGTCTCACCACCACCTATAAACTATTTACAGGCCTAATTGCAGAATTGCAGGAATGGAACCCTCATGCAGGTTGGGGGATCCCATTTGAAGACCCAAAACAGCACAATGATGCTAACTGGATTGGATAAATAAGAGCCAATGAGAACAAACTGGAAATGCCTGAAGTGTTAATCACAGAGAAGGATGTAAAGAGAAAATTGGTGAAACTCCCTAATTTCAAAAACCCTGGACCAGATATGTTAGCCAACTTCTGGTCAAAACAAGTCTCTGCACTACACTCTCATATTAGTGCTTCATTCAACAGACTAATGAATGATGAAAAAGATTTGCCAACATGGCTAATAGCTAGATATACCTCTTTCACTCCAAAATTCCAAGATAGTTTTTAAATATAGTGCTCAGAAATTGTTCCCTGAACTAATGGAAGAAAATATCTATGATCATCTGAAAACCTGCAACTACCCAGTTAAAGCACAAAAAGCCTGCAAAAGAAAACATCTTTGAATTAAAGATCAACTACTATGGTACTCAATAGTGCCATCTTTGAAGATTGCAAAAAGATGGGGCAGGAACCTGAGTGTGGTATGGAGTGACTATATGAAAGCATATAATAGTGTACCATATTCATGGACACACCAATAGTTGAGGCTCTACAAAGTTCATCCCAAAAATCACAACATTACTAGAACACCAAATAGCTAACTGCAAAACAACTATTTCCCAGTCTCAAGAGAAGGCAAATTAATATTTCAAAGGAACATATTCCAGGGACACAACTTGTTCCCCTGCTCTTCTGTATCACCTTAGATTCACTGAGCAAACTCCTTAAAAATAGTTATAAAGGATAATTACCTAGAAACATCAAGATGGAGACCCAGACAAAATAATGAACTATCTCCTTTTCATGGATGATCTTTATGCAGATTCTGATACAAACTTATAGAAACCAATGTCTACCAAGGATATGTGCCCAATAGTGTCAGGGGATTCAGCCTCTCAGAACTCAACAAGTTGCACTACTCTGCCACTGTTTGTATACGACAGTATTTAAAACGTACCCGAAACACAGCATTAGCATTTTTTAAAGAGCATCATGAAACAAAACTGTCCCACTAAACATACATCATCAAATTGACACAGGATTTTAGAGAAGAGTTCATGCAATATGCACAGAAAGAAAATAAGTGTGCATGACAACAGCACAAGAGGGCAGGAAGATATGCATAAGGGCTAGAGCAGGACTACATAAACAGGAAGGATCATTGGAGTGGTTGATGCAGGGATCATCATCTTCCTTGTAATAGAGCTATGTTAATAAAAGATTTGGAACATTGTGTTGGGGCAGAGTCAGATTTAAAATAGAGTGCAGCAGTATTCATAGAGTTAACCCAAGAACTGTAAGTGTAGAATATATTATTGTAAAAAGAAATAAGAAAACTTGGTAAGTAAATATTTTGTAAAGATTAAGTGTGAAATTATTTGTAACTTTGTCTAGAAATTTTGTAATTCATTTGTTACAAAATAAATAAAATAAAACTCTGTAAGTTTTGAATAGAGAGAGTTAACTCTTAGCTTTTGCATTAGAGTTGGAACTTAGCTTTTGTACTGATAACAATTCATACTTAGCTTTTGTATTGTGAAGAATTTTCTCTTAGCTTTAGTACTATGAAGAGTTTATTTTCATTTTTTTTTTTTAACTGAACAGGTCTTTTGCTATTTTTTATTGTGAAGTTATTCTTTCTTTCTATTGTTAATTATTATATACTTTATTATTTTCTTTTCTTTTATCATTTACCACAGTGGTTATTTATGATGGCTTCTAATATGCAGTTAAATTAAGTTGTCTGATTATTTTGTTGCATATTCTCTATATGTATTTGCTTTTGATTAGTGACTTTGTTGTTAATTTATGTCATTGAATTAATGAGTATTTTTTAAAGTAATGACTGTTGGCTCAAATGTTTTATGTACATAGCAGGCCTTTTGCTTAAATTAGTATATTTTTTTTCTAAAATAGACCTTTTGTTAAATAAACTTGGCAGCTTTAGAGTAGTTTCAACACCCTGGTAATTACTTCACTAAATTTTGTTTCTTTCGTAATTGGTGAATATAATAGTTCATTTTAAAGAAAATCGATTCATACTCAAAATGGCTTTCAGCAGCACCTATATATAAAATTGCTCTTGGCATAACCCACCAATCAAGTAAAACTATCTTAAAAACTTTACAAATTTTATAATCCTTGTGATTCCAATAATTCTGCTATTCCTGGGTCTTTCAAATTTCATAATTACCAAGCTTAAGATTTTAGAATTATAGTAAACCCTCATCCAATGTGAGGGTTAGGTTCCTCAAGAATAGCATGTTAGGTAAAACTGCTTTGGACAAACTTAATACCTTATGGGATAAATGGGGATACGTGAACGCAGCCACATAAAGTCTCCCATTGATACTTAGATACATAGATTTTTTATTCACAGATAAATAAATTTTGCTCCCTACTGTGTATTGTACATATATGACATAAGAACATAATAAAATCATAAACATAATGATATGTACATACGATAAATAAAAATATATTAAATGAAAATAGCACATATCTTTTCTTCACTCTTTCTGATGGTGCATTTGGTAGACTCGTTCAGTGATGCTCATGGCCAAATGATGTTTTATACTCATACCAGCATGGAACTTATCCAGAATCTTTATTTTTTTGGCTAATGTCATAACCTTACTTTTCTTCTCATCACTTGCAGATGCTTTATGTTTTGGTGCCATACTGCTGTCTAAGGATAATAGCAAAACAGTGGCAAAAATAATCCAACACAACTTCACTGAACTTAATGCAGTAGTGGCATAAATGGGACTGAGATAAAGGGTGATGCGAGGGGGACATGAGAGGGAGAGAGATGTGGGACAAATTTATGCATGAACATCTGCATATGTCTGTTTTTGTTGTTGAACTCTGTTGTCCCCTCTCCACCCCACCTTTCCCCAAGTTGGGGTACCTTGACTCTCACTGTGGCATTGCCACATGTACGGAGTTGTCTGTGAGGCGAGGAACATTACAGATGCGGGAAGTGTGCATGGGAATTTTCGTCTTCTAGTTTTTAAATAAAATATTGTGGTTCACTCTATCATATGTCTTACTTATATCCAGGAAACAGCTATAAATAATTGAATTATATATATACAGTAGACGCCGTTTATAGTGTCCCACTCAGTGCCAAGCCAAAAGGACACTATATCCACAGTTTGGTCTCTCAAGGGTTGCAAGGTTAAAAATAGTGAATATGTACTGTATATCAATATATTTACAACATAAACACCTTTATTATGCAATTTCTCATTAAAATTGTTTTTACAATTCAACTGAAAATCAAAACTATGTTCATTTTACATTAAAACAAAACATTTTCCTTCCATGGCCATCTAGTAAGCCTGTAAACAGCACGGCATCACAAATACAAGTGTAAACTAGAGCTGCCAAGTAGACTATACTAGCTGAAAAGAGACACTCTAAGTGTAATCAGAGACACTCTATCCATAGCAGTTACCATGTAAAAGTAACAGTTTCCTAGTTTTGAGACACTATAAGCAGCGAGACACAATATCCAGGGACACTAAATCCGATGTCTACTGTATATATATATATATATATATATATATATATATATATATATATTATATATATTCAATAAAATAAATAATGAGGCCATTAGAATAACAATGGCGTATGCACCACACTGTTGATTTTCCATTTTCTGTTGCAAAATATTCTCTAATCTGTCCTCTCTCACCACTGTGAATATCAAAGGTTGATACATCTTGAAAGTGGGTGTAATTCCATTGAAAGAAATACAACTTTCAGTTTTATGTTCCACTGCAAAAATGAGTTGTGGTGAGAATAGCAATGATGTATACACTCATGTCCTGGGAGTGTGTGTGAGTGAATGGCTACCTTATCAACCAATCAGTGCTGCTGAGTGGACTCAGTGTCTAGCCTTTCTATTAGCATGTACCCAACTGCTATATATTATGCAGGGTGTTTCAGGTCGACCCAAGAAATATGGAAATTGGCAGAATTTGTAGAAAGTAGGTAGTAATTCAATGTAGTATAAATTTGGTCAAACTACAAATTCCGCCAATTTCCATATTTCTTGGGGCGATTTGAAACACCCTGTATATTAAAACTTTAAACCTGTTTTTCTCAAAACTTGATTTTGGTGTATACACCATTGCAATTCTAAGGGCCTCAATTTAATATATATATATATATATTATAGTGATGGGCATCAATACACACACATTCTTTAAGCGATACCAATACATTGATACTCGTAAACCATCTAAAGCAGTACCGATACATCGATACTTTATAGATGGCTAAATCGATACCGATACCGATACATGTATTGCGGTACATTACTATAATAGGGTGTGCTAATTTTAGGGATTTTTAAAGACTACTAGTGACCAAATGATGCATTTTTGTGTGCTAAATCAAAATATGGCTTTAAAATCCAGATTTGACCACTCCTAGCTACTTGTATTTGAAGTTGAAGTTTACGAAAAATCATCAATTTTTGCAAGTATTTTTTTATTGTATATAATTACATTTTACATACATTACCTCCAATTAAAGACATTTTGATTGTATTTCAATATTAAAACTTAGAAATATAGATAGGTTTCTTGAACTTTGCCAAAGATGCCATGTCTGCCTTGCTCTTGTTCCTGGACATGAGCTCCCTACTGGCCACCTGGCCACTGATGTATGCCTCCCTCCTCTCTTGTGAGTAAACATGTTGTGCTGCTTCAGCTGTCATCCTCACATACCTCTCTACTGACTGTGTGTGTGAGGGCCATGCAGGAACTTCCATTGGTCTATCCAGAAACTCCTTGATTGCAGCAGTGGTGAGGGAGCAGGTCAGAGGAGGCTCAGTCACACCAGAGTTCCAGTCAGTAAGCTCCGATGGTGGTATCTGGGTTGATGTCAGGAGTCTTCCTGGGTCTGACACTGCAGTCTCCTACCTGTGTGTCCTCCTTCACTTCTGATTTCCAGTATCCTCTTCACCACCTCCCTCCTCTCCACCTCACTGCACAGCATGGCCTGGAGCACAGCCTCAGAGTGTGCATACCAGGCTGATCTCTTCACTGTACGCATCACTATTCCTATCACCACCTCCTCCTAACTTCTGAGCAGCTCCAGCTGGTACAGTACATGCCTGGGACCCTCCACCCATCTGTGATTTAACTTGATATTGAACTAGTTTGGCATGTAGACTCCCACTATGAATTCCACAATTATCCTCAGATTCTTCAGGTTCCTACCCTTCACCCCATGTTTGGAAATCCACAATCTGCAGAACCTTAGAGCCATGGTGAGCCACCTACTGTGAGAGAGTGGCCCAATCTCCAAGAGAGCTAGACTCTGAGGTACCTCTCCCAATCTGATGGCAGTGATGATTCTGTAGCCATATGATTGGTCTGTGCTGAGGTCCTTGACTACCTCCTGACTGAGATGGGGTAGAGGAGGACCAACAGTGATCCTTGTGAAGTTTGGGTTGATCTCCAGCTCAGTGGCAGTGACTAACATCTTCCCTAGGGTCCCAGACCACTTGTTGCTCAATGTCTTGCCATCCAATGCAGTCACCAGGTGTCTAAGACTCAGCTCCCCAGTGTGCAAGTCATAGACAATCCACACCAACTTCCTGCTAAGCTTGGCCTCCACATAATGCATTACTCCTCCCTCCCAGCCAGTATTCACATTAGTACTGTCACCTCCTATGGCCAAATGGGTCTGGTCTGCTCCTCTCTCTCTCTTAGCCAATTCACCAGATGATCAGCAATGACCTCAGCATGACTTCTCTCCTCTGCAGCTTCCTCTGGTACAAAATGCAGCAAATATTTCTCACCTGGTTCATTGCACACTGTGTAGTGTTCTTCCTTAATGAGGCCAGGAAACTGCCTGTCACTGCCCTCACCTTCCATCATCACTTTAGTGTCATCTCTTTTCCCATCAAAGAACATACGAGTGATGCCATTTTCCCTAATCTCTTCAGCAAACTTCTTGACCAGCTCCTTAGTCAGTCTCTCCTGAGTCCTCCTCACCTTGTTGTGGTCAATCACCAGTGCTGTGTCAAACTCTGTGATAAGACCAGCATCAATCCAGGCAGCAGTGGCAATCTCTGCAGTCTCTCTCAGCACAGTGTGATGTCTCAAGCTGGCCAGAGCTATGTTGGTGATATCTTCAGTGTTATATTTCTTCTTATCGGCCACAGGCAAGGAAGAAGTTGTCGCAGCCTCTGGTATGAAGTCTTCGTCCTCCTCCCTGCTTCCTCCAGTATATTTCCAGTCTCCTCCATCTCCAGCAGTGACTCCTCTCCCAACTCCTCTTCTTTCTTGGCTGACTCCTCTGCCTTCCTCCTCTTCTCCTCAGCCTTCCTGCTCTGCTCCTCTCTCTGCAGCACTGCTTCCTGTCTCTTGGTCTCAGGGTGACCCATTTGGTGTGCCCCCACACTGCCCACCTTTTATCTCTGACCTTTAATGAAGGCAAGCTCCTGCACTGGTATCTTCTGCTTGCTCCTGCATCTGCAGTCAATGTGAACCTCACTGTTGCAGACAAGGTTGCACCCAAGCTCACTGCAGCTCCTGATTGCACAGTGACAGGTCAGGATATCCACCAATTTGTCCAGTTTCATCATGAACCTATCTTTGACCTCTAGCTTCACATTGCCAATAGACGCCTTCACTGCCTCATCCCACAGTGCCTTCACTTTAGCCCTGATCCTGACCTTAGTGTTGATTACAGGTCCTCTGAGGAGAGCATTGGCCTTTCTCCACTGAGCCAGTAGCCCTGGAACAATGGTGGTGTTAATCAGGTCATTAATTGGGTAATTCCTCCTGTCTTCCTCACTCATCTCTCTCCTCAACAAACCATACCTCAGCAGATCTCTGGCTATGGGCAGCTCAGCAGGGGGAAGTTCCCTCCCAGTCCCCACCAAATAACTTAGGTGACAAATTGATTTGCTTCAGGTTCTGATTTCTTTCTGACTCATCCTGTGGACCTGTGAACAAAAGAAATGTCATTGAAATTTGGATAGGCCTACTGATTATGATTACATAAAATTAAATTAATTGAAATTCTTAATATCTTCCTATAAGCTAAGATAAAAGGTTGTGTTGTTATAGGTACAAGACTTAATTATTCAAAGTAATGACAGTTTCATATATCTATCATATCAAAATATACAGAAAGTTTGGGTCACACATAACATTTCAAATAATTTTAATTACATAATATTTACATTACGAAGTAATCAAAATTGTCAAAAAAGGACAAAAAACATGCATTCACAATCAAAACTCCAGCATTTGTGACTGTGAAACTTAGGAACCATACTGCACACCAAAAATAACCAAAGTTGACCAGACATATCAATGGCACATTGATATACGATGTTACAGTCATATTTAGGTTATATTTCAAACCTTTATGGTCAAATATAAGTAGGTAAATGGCTTTTTTAACCCTTTCGCTCACGAATTATGACATAGGGTAAAAAAGAAATTTGCCTTTATGTGTGGTTATATAAAAATCAATATGGTTTATTTTTCAGCTACACAACTGTGTACCCAGTGAGTGAAAGGGTTAAACAACACTAAAGATATTTCTAAGTTTGCTAGATAATATGACATCATTTGAGCATTAGTAGTTTTTGAATTGTTGACTTTACTAAAATTGACACACCCTAACCTATGAAGCACCTATGGTGGAGAGCAGAGAAATTCGGGTATTCGACTAGGACAGTGGTGGCGAACCTTTTTTGCTGGTGGGTCATTTTTGTTACTTTAGATTTTTAAAAAAATTAATTGGTTTCCAAATGATTTATTTACTTGTTATTTTTACTGAGAAATTTGTTGTTGGATTTTTAGCTGCTAATGTTTTGATCCGAGGTTTATATTTAGTTGTCTTTAGTCTCACACATGCAGCACTCATACCTGTGCCATGGCGATTCATAGTTGTGGATTTGATGAAATTCATGGAGGAAAACAATGTTCACATAAGATGAACCAAACATCATTAGTAGAGCTAATGCTAGCTTTTTCATTGGTGCAAAAGAATTTGGTAAAGAGTTCCATTCTGCAAGAATAAGATTTTCTACTCTTTCTATTGAGTTTTGTTCTCTGGGTACACCCAAAATTGACGACTCCAATTCCTTTTCTTGTAACTTCGATTAAGATTAATAAATTTAGTCTTCCCTACTGCACTTTCTTGGAAGTCGACTAATTCCATTTCTAAATTACCAAGGTCAAGCCAATGAAAAGCTGGTAACTGAAGATCTTCAAATTGAATAGTATGGGGGAATTGGATGAATTGTAATGTTGCATCAATTTGTCGGAATTGTGAAAACCTCTCTGAAAGTGATTGTCTGGCATCTCTTATTATTGAAGAGTACTTTTTGAGCACGTCAGATTTATTTTCTTCATTGTCTGCAAAATATTTTTAAGTCAAAAAGTGTTTTCTGCAATAATGGAAAATATTTCAATTTTTCTTCTTCCAGATCTTTTAAGAAAATATTTAGTTTTTCAAAAGCTTTAATATTTTCAATCATTGATGATACAACACAGCCGCGACCTTGCAACTTTTTATTTAAAGCATTGTAATGTAATGTGAAATCAGCAAAAAAAATGTAAGTCATTCAACCAATTCATGTCAGTTTGTTCTGGATATTCATGTTCCTTTTTATTCAAAAAATACCTTGTTTCTTCTAACAATTCAACAAAGCAATTCAAAATTTGACCACGACTTTAATCATCTGACATTGTGATACATGACTAACCCTGAAAATTGAGAGTCAACCTCATCTAGTAGTTTGGTAGATTGATGTTTTTTAAGATCATGAGCAACTATAAAATTGACAATCTTTGTCACAAGAAACATTACATTTTCAAGTGATTTTAAACTTTTTTTTTGTACAAAGAGTTTCTTGGTGTAAAATACAATGAAATTCAACTAAAGGGTGTTTCACTTCTTGTTTAAGTAATTGAACAAATCCAACATTTTTCCCAATCATACATGGAGCTCCATCAGTCATCACAGATACAACTTTTCTGAAATTAATACCCATTTGGATGAATTCCTTCTTCAATTCATTCATAATATCCTGTCCTGTGGTTTTCTCAGGCAGTGTCATCAATTTAATTAGCTCTTCCTTCATTATATTTTTGGAATAAAAGCTTGCAATAACTGCTAGATGGGCCTGTGATGTGACAGCTGTACTTTCATCCAAACAAATTGAAAACATTGCAGCATTTGTCAAATCCAATAAAAGTTGATCAGATAAATCTTTGTCCATGATAATTACAGAGTTCTCTGTTTGACCATATTTCTGGCAACAGGCAACTCATTAATTCATTTAATTATTTGATCTTTATTCTGAAAATCTTCAAATAAATAATCTGAGCAGTTTATAAAAACTTCTTTTAAATAATCACCATCAGAAAGTGGTTTTCTGTGTTGAGCCAATGGTAGATGATAATTGAAGACTAGCTGCTGTAATATTGTTGTTTGGTTTAAAAATTCTTTTGAAAATAGCAGATTGTTGTTGCTGTTGGTTTAATTGCCACATAATAATCTCATTCCTTTCCTCATCTGACATTGAGCACAAATTTTTGTGGTTACTTGGAAAATGTCACTTAATATTATAAAAGTGAGCAACAATGTCCACTTTACAAATACAACAAAAAGCTTTATTATTTCATTTAATAACAACGTACTTCACAGTCCACTCTTCATGAAATAACCTTCCAGTTCCACTACCTTCACAACTCGTTTTTCATTTTTTTATGGGTGATAATTTCTGCACTAATAATTTGGTACTCCCAAACTTAAGGACTTGAACTGCAAAAGTGGGAAGGTGGATGACCACATGGCACGCACCATGAGTCTGTTGTCATACATACATGCACATTTTTAAATGTATACTATACATTTAAAAATGTTTCAATGTGTATCAGCTATTTATTTTGGTGGGATAATAAAATAATTTTAAAACTGTAAGGCAGAAAATATTAAAAATTAAAGTCATATTTTATTTAAATAAGAACTTGTGGGTCACTAGAAATTGCTTTGCGGGTCAGTGGTTTGCCATCACTGCACTTGGAGGTGAATGACAGTAACAGGGGTATGGCAGATGGGGCAGAGCGGGGCTGGTGATTTGGCCATGGTGCCCATGTGTCCTATGCGGAGATGGGCCAGAACCACCTCTTTATATCGGGATTGATGAAATGAGGAGGCCCAACATTCCATTTGTGTTTTTATCCAGTGAAGCTGCTTATCTGTGGCAGGCATGGGGACGAGGCCGAGGACATACATTTTTCAAAGGCCTCAAAGCATATTTAGGGGCTGGCTTCAAGAGGCCTTAAGATTCTTAGGCTGGAGGCATTTTCACCCAGCAGTGTGATATTTGGATGCAAATAACGAATGCTGTATTTGCACTTCTGGGTGCAGATACTCACTTCGAAATCTTTTGCAAATAAGTTCCTCCATGCTTTGGGAAGGCTCAACAATCTAGCCAAACCTAGGCCAAAAGTTCTTCCAAAGGTAACTTACCATAGCTTGACATTAGACTGCGTCTCTTCTTTTTTTAAATATATAAGGAAAAGCAAGGTTCTACTCAAAATTAATAACCAAAGACATAGCTCACGTCACTTATCTAATAAAAGGGAATTATTAAGCATTAAGCACGTTCATCTATCACACTCGGCCACACCACAACACTGACACGGTGTGTGTTTACTCTTGCCGGGTCACACAGTCAGACACAGTTGCCAGAACAAGATTTCCTGGACACAATACATGAGCCTAATAACTTTTTATTTATCATTTTATGCAGTTCTTATTTTTCATTTTAATATACCCACAATATTTCAAGTATTTATGATAATATGGAAAGTTATGATGTGAAGATGATCTAACAAAATATTTCAAGATTGTACTAACGCACTGAGTGTTGATTGTATAATTTCTGAATGACTACAATTATTAGTGACTCTAGCGAGCATTGCAAACGGAGCTACATTTGGAGAGTCTTTATTTTTTTTTAAGTTTTGCATTTTTATGTACCTTGACAATATTGTGGTCTTAAAGACTACCAAAGATTATTAATGTAATTGTAGCTTGTACTGTATGTGAAAGATGGTTCTGATGTACGTTAGGCCTATAGGTATGAAGTTTATATCATGCCATTACTATATACTGTAGTTATATATATGATAATAATATAATAACGATAATATTAAGAATATATTTGCACCTGATATTTCAACATGTTATATATGTAATTTGATTCGAGAGTATATTTGCCCTTGATATTATCCATTATCAGACATTTTCAAAGTTATATGTAAAATACTTTATATTAAAGTAAATGAAAAAGACCGAAAAAATTATTTGCAAACATAACAATTTACGTCTTGGTTATTATGCCAATATTAGCAAAATTATTGTTTGCATCCGATATATGAGGGGTTGCGCGTCTTAAGGTACCAAAGCGCCACCACAGGCAAAAACATGTTTTTGATGGATATCACTATTTTCACCCTTCCTCTATCGCGTGGTTTGGGTTATAATGACTTTACGACACTAGAAGTATGGTTGAAAACCTTATGAAGCGAACTACTTTTTTCACCTCTATCGCCAGCTGAACTTTGGAGGCAATTTCTGGCAAATTTTAATTTTGCCGCTTATGTTCCTTAAAACGCAAGACCCCTCATATATATATATATATATATATATATATATTTCAAATCATATTATTTAGAAGTTTATATGTTACAATTTACAAAGGGTGAAAAACAAAATTATCGATGCTAGTACCTAGTTATCAGTATACAAGGTGGCATTCTTCTCTAGTTTGTCCTATTTTTTCTTATAGAAATAGATAGAGTATAGTAGTTTATACACATGTATAACACAAACACATTATATGAGCTCAGTTCAACTGATGACCAACGGATAGATTGCTTTCCCACACTAGTTTTGCAACATTAAATCAATTGGTCTACTGCTGATCAGGGGTGTGGGTCTGTATCGAAGGAGTGACATTTCAAAGGAGTGACATAACAAAGGAGTGACATAAATACCGTAACGAAGGAGTGACAGAATTGTTAAAATTAAGATTTTATTTAAAAAACTAGAAACCTAACCTAACCTAACCTAACCTAGCCTAACCTAACCTAACCAAACAGTTGCAAGCCTCTCTTCCCTCTGGATTTGTTCTTTCTTCTTCTTTGTTGGTATTTTCGTGTCACTCCTTTGAATTTTATCTCCGATTTGTCACTCCTTTGTTATGTCACTCCTTCGTTATGTCACTCCTTTGAATAGGACCGCAGGGGTGTACCTAGGATTTGGTCAAGCGGGGGTGAGTAATAAAACAAAGGTGTCTATACCATATGAGTATGTACATACATAAACACTTACTAGAGCCAATATTCATGTATTAACAAAGCCTTATTTACAGCAAGTGTAAACTAAATTAGATAAATGAATAGATTTACCACACATTTTTCATGCGAAAAATACTGAGTCAAAAAGGATAGTTACATTACTGCGTGTGTATAGACAGGATTTAACATAGAGAATACTGAAACACTTTTGAGCTTTTATTGTGCACAAGATAGTACAACTGAGAGTTTTAAGACTAATTGGTGGGTAAAATTCTACAGTCGTGGGTTGGCGAATTTTTTACTCTTTTTAAATTCAGATAACGTCTTTTTGACTAATAGCGGAAAGTTTGAATATTCAACAAATATAAATATTGTAAACTAAAAATTTTGCATGTATTGGTCACCAATACATGCA
Source organism: Bathynomus jamesi (assembly GCA_023014485.1). Classification (NCBI taxonomy): domain Eukaryota; kingdom Metazoa; phylum Arthropoda; class Malacostraca; order Isopoda; family Cirolanidae; genus Bathynomus; species Bathynomus jamesi. Next base: position 17,663 of record JAJOZX010007996.1, on the reverse strand, counting down.
AATTTTTTAGCTTGTAACTAAAACAAAGGTGTGTGTATATGCCAAAGTGATTTAATCCTATCATTATATACACAGGGTGATTCAAAAGTCTCCATACATAGGCAAAATGGTCACTTTATTATGCAATCAAGTGTAAGTCACAAAATATGCTCTATGTTGGCACCATTACACTGAATGCACATATGGATGCGTTCCTCCCAGCCATGGCAAACGCACGTTAACACTTCTGGTGTTATGCGTGCACACGCATCATGAATGTGTTCCTTTAGGTGGTCCATGTTTTGTATTTTCACCTGGTACACCATGGCCTTCAAGTGCCCCCACAAGTAAAAATCAAGGGGGGTGAGGTCTGGGGACCTCGGAGGCCACTCCACGAAACCACGGTGGCCAATCCAGTGACCCAGAAACTGCTGATCCAGCCACTGGTGCACGAGATACCATAATGGGGTGGTGCCCCATCTTGCTGAAAGTACGCTGGAAATCCCCCATCCTCGTTCAGCAGGGACGGCATGACTGTCTTGTAGCATGTTTAGATACATTTCAGCATTCAGATTGGTGTCAATGAAAAAAGGGCCAACAATTGTGTTGCCCCATATCCCGCACCACACCATCACTTTTCCAGCGCCTTGCCTCTTTGAGGGACTCATCCAGTGCGAGTTGTCACTACTCCAGTAACGTACATTTTGACGTTTAACCTCCATGAACATAAAAGTTGGCTTCATCTGAAAACAGGATGCCAGCTGAGAACTCCATGTCTTCGTCTACTTTTGTTCTTGCCCATTCACAGAATTCCAGCTGCCTGGCTGGGTCGTCTTCGCTAAGATACATCAACATTTGCAATTTGTATGGATGCCATCTGTGCTTTCATAATGCGGACGATACTCCTTTGGCTGACACTGCATTCTGCAGACATCCGTTGAGTGCTTTTTTGGGGACTCTGTGAATGCTGCCAGCACCATGGTGGCTGTGCCTTCATCGGTGGTTGTTCATGGACAGCCACTTCTCAGTTAGTCTGCAACACTTCCAGTCTTCTTGAACTTCTCAATGAGTTTGGCAGCGGTGTCATGTATGATGTGCGTGCCAGGGGCGTGTCTCCTGTTAAAATCCTCTGCAACCTTGCGACAGCTTCCTGATCCTGTCAGAAGAATGATCTCTATAAGCTCTTCTTGGGACAAAGGCATCTCAGCACATCACCTGAAAAAAAAAAATAAAAAAATAATCATTTACTTATGACCATTTTGCCTATGTATGGAGACTTTTGACTCACCCTGTATATATATATATGTGTTTGTATATATATATATATATATATATATATATATATATATATATATATATATATATGTTAACCCCCCCTTTTATGGCCCTTTTTCGGTTCGGATTCGACGGGGGGTTCTGGTTACGGGTGCAAGCAACGGATATTTCTTCTGTTACTTTTCTTCTATCATTTTTCTAATTCTTTCTCTGATACTTTATAACTTATCGACTTTACTAAGTTCCTCTGACGATAGCCCAACTCGAGGGGGAAAATAAAAAGTTTCTCTTACTGTAAATTTACTTCTTAAAAATATACAGGTACTGCTCTGAATTTACAGGGGTAGAGGTTCGACCTCTTTCGACCATAGCTCAGGCCGGAATCTAAAAATATTAAGGAGGCAAGGGGCCTCCGCCCCTCCCCGCAGCGAAGCTGCTAACAAGGGGAGTCTCTTAGCAGTGACCAAGGCAGAGTCTCGTAATGAAGTGTCCTTCATTTTACAAATACATGTATAAAATATGCCTGAATGTTGGGGGATGGCAGTTGGAGGTTAAGTTTCCCCCCTTTTAAACACGATCAGGTGTTTGAAAGTTTCAAAATAAAAATAAAAAATAAAAATAAAAACTAATCTTATTTTTTTTTTGCCACGTCTTCATTTCTGAAGGCGATATCATTTTTGTTTGGGTTTATTACAATTATGATTGCGATTATGGATTACTTCCCATTCGCTTATGATTGTCCCTTACAGTTCGATTAAAGTACATTCTTACATTATATATAAAGTCATTACATTCAATTATAGTTTCATTGAAGTACATTACGTCGTTACCATTCTTACAGTGTTTTTATATATATATATGGTTAGATATATGGTTAGATTATATGGTTAGATTATATGGTCAGATTATATATATGGTTATTAGTACAACACAAGTACATGAGACATGACAAGATAATTTATATACAACATAATATGTTATAGATTTGGATCAGAGTGAAAGATGTTGTTTATCTTAGAAACGTTCGGTTCTGCTGATTCGCGAATTTGAGCATTTAACTACTGTAAGCCTAATGAATGCCTTGTGAGGGTTGAACGCACTTAAAAAAAAATAATAATAAAAAAAAATATATGTGGACGTATTTTACATGTACATAATCCAATAGGTTGTGTGCGTAATATAGAGACACGTAAAATATGGACTGATAGGTTGATAGGTATCAGTAGACAATAGGTAGGAAACAACATAACTAATGATGTATAGAGAATGGTTTCTTTTTTTTCTTTTTATTATTATTATTATTATTATTATTATTATTAAGGAATTTACCATACATTCAATACGGAAGATGTCCAAATACTAAACACGTGATTCAGTGTTCAAGGTATGGAAAACGTGAAGAGAATTAAGTTACTTTATGACGTCATAGTTATTGAATTTGTACGTATAATACAAATCATTATTAGGAAGATTTACAAGAACGAATTAGAGACAAGAGTGGGTATTAATGACTAAGAAGTACAACTGCGGGTTCCAATCCTGTTATATGCAATGTGTATGCATAATCTAGGGACGAGGGTAAGATGCAAGACAATCATAATTAATTAATAACTTCTATAACAAATAAAAATGGATACGACTAAACCATAGGTATGGTAGATCGTAGGGTTTTGACACGATCAAAAATAGGAAGCCACAAGTAAAATTATTATCCAAACTCGCGTTAAGCGATTTGGTTCTTATGTAAAAATGAATATTGATTATTCATTTCATTTTTACATTGCTCTCCCCTTTTAAAAAAAAAACGATATTTATACAATAATCTAATAGGGTACCATTAATAAAATACAAATGAGAAAATAACATCCTAACTACTTCAAGTTAGATGACAAATTTTTTTCTTTACATTACAAATTTTTATACAGAACAAGTGAGTTATTATATAATATAAAAAATTCAAAGATTAATACTTCAATTTTAGACAAACAATTACGCTAGACAAAGAATAATATTGTTAAATTTTTTACAAAATTTTTATTTTTCTGTGGGAAAAAATTATGTACATAATGAATAGTAGGTAAAAGGAAAAAAATATAAATTATTTTCCAAAGTTACCCTGATCGTGCAGTCTATAACTAATTTTATTGACTATTGTAGGTAAAAAATCGAATTACGTAATGGATGATGTATAGACCTGTGGTCTAGTGTGTATTTGTGTGTACTAGATACAAAGTGTGTATCATAACTTTGAGGGACAGATTAGCGGAGAGGATTCTTAAATTAACTGAATAAATGCCTGAGCAAAAATTTATATATAGTAAGCAAAAAGGCTTAGGACTATATAAATAGCAGAGTTAGCACCTACACGCTATGAAATAGTTTGTGATATCGAATGATTTTAGAATAAGGTTTGTATATATAGTATATATAGTGTGCATACATGCGTGTGTATGTGTAGAGATTTGGAAGGTTTTTGAATTAACAAAGTTTAAAAATAATGTATAATAATTTAAGATGGGTTTTAGGGTTATAAAATCTTTTGAGTCAATTATTGTTGTTATTATTATTATTATCATTATTATAAAATCCTTTAAGTTCAAGGTAGTATTTAAGTATTTAATTAAATCAGTTCCACGTATTAAGGTAATACAAAGAAATGTACTTAGAGGACTTACAATTGATGAAAGTAAATCTCACGGTTTAAAAATTGAATTTTTGAAGATGGAATTAAATTCGACTAGTAACATTCCTAGCTATATATGAACTATATAAACATTAACCAGAAGTATCGGTACGATAATTGAATTAAGAAAGTTAAGAATACAAATTAAAAATATAAATCAATTTATGCATTTTAATGAGCTAAACATAATTTTATAATATTCTTAAAAATAAAAATAAATCGAACCTTAGATGAGTTTCGGCCAAGAATAAAAAGTGTTATTGAAATGGAAGGAAAGCATTTCGAACAATCTTTTCTTTTAATAATTTCAGGTAAATTTTACATTAAAAATTATTTTTTATATACTAAAAAAAATATTAAAAAGGTTTAATAATTTTTTGCATGTTAAGTAGAAAAATCATACTCTTTCGTTGAATGTTGATAGAATTTGAATTATTTGATATTTTAGTCTGAAAACTTGTTTGCATATGATAAATACATATGTTTTATTGTGTAGAAGTTTTATTAAAATTAAATGACAAAAAAGAATAAACACAACTGAAATTTAGGGCCATGTGCAGTCCTACGGGTAAATTTCCCGACCATACAGAGCAAGATAAATTAGGTACATTATCGATTAATTATTACACTATTTCTGTCATCATATAATCGCAATAATTATAAAACTCGTTACCAACATTTGTAAAAATGGTTTTGGTTGCCAACAATAAAATATGTCATTTTACCTATATATTTTTATACGCAACAATGGCATGAAAAAGAGAAAAGACAAATCGGTCCATTTCCTTCTTACAACAAAACAAAGAAAGGTTAACTAAAGACGCAACCCGGTCAATTCAGGTTGAATTAAATTCTCTTTACAACACAAAAAAAAGGTTGAATTAAATTATTAAATTACATTTTCTTAAATTAAATTCTCTTAACTTACAAAGAAAAAGTTGAATTCAATTGACTGCATTGAAATGACTTGGGACTTAAAAACTAACTTTTTTTTTCAAAACTAACTTTCTCAAAACTAACTTTTTTTCAAAACTAACTTTTTTTCAAAACTAACTTTTTTTTCAAAACTAACTTTTTTTTCAAAACTAACTTTTTTTTCAAAACTAACTTTTTTTTCAAAACTAACTTTTTTTCAAAACTGACTTTTTCAAAACTGACTTCTGTAATCTCTGGGGCGGTTGTCCCTCTTGGATGCAACCTATTGACTTGACCTCTTACCAAGTATTTATATAAATCTCTGGGGCAGTTGTCCCTTTTGGCGCAACCTTCTGACTTTACCTCTTATCAAGTATTTCTATAAATCTCTGGGGCGGTTGTCCCTTTTGGCGCAACCTATTGACTTGACCTCTTATCAAGTATTTCTATAAATCTCTGGGGCGGTTGTCCCTTTTGGCACAACCTTCTGACTTGACCTCTTATCAAGTATTTCTATAAATCTCTGGGGCGGTTGTCCCTTTTGGCGCAACCTTCTCACTTGACCTCTTATCAAGTATTTCTATAAATCTCTGGGGGCGGTTGTCCATCTTGGCGCAACCTTCTGACTTGACCTCTTGTCAAGTATTTCTATAAATCTCTGGGGCGGTTGTCCATCTTGGCGCAACCTTTTGACTTGACCTCTTGTCAAGTATTTCTATAAATCTCTGGGGCGGTTGTCCCTTTTGGCGCAACCTTCTGACTTGACCTCTTGTCAAGTATTTCTATAAATCTCTGGGGCAGTTGTCCCTTTTGGCGCAACCTTCTGACTTGACCTCTTATCAAGTATTTCTATAAATCTCTGGGCGGTTGTCCCTTTTGGCGCAACCTTCTGAAAACTGATTTGCAACTTATTTGCAAATAAAACTTACTTCAAAACTGACTTGCAACTTATTTGCAACTAAAACCGACTTCAAATATCTCTCTAAATCTATAAACTCTCTATAAACAAACACTCTTAATTTGCAAGTCAATTCAATTCAGTAATTGAAAAAAATTTGCAAACAAAAATATAAAATGTAAACGACATTTCACTCTAATGTACACGAAGGTACGATACTATTATGTTTGATACATAAAATAAAATTATTCTATACTGAATATAACAGTGAAAATAACTGAAATTAACTCTCTCTTGAAATTAACTCTCTCTTGAAATTAACTCTCTCTTGAAATTAACTCTCTCTTGAAATTAACTCTCTCTTGAAATTAACTCTCTCTTGAAATTAACTCTCTCTTGAAATTAACTCTCTCTGTTACAATTAACTCTCTCTGTTACAATTAACTCTCTCTGTTACAATTAACTCTCTCTGTTACAATTAACTCTCTCTGTTACAATTAACTCTCTCTGTTACAATTAACTCTCTGTTACACTAAGGAAAATGTATCACTAGTGTCTGAAGTGTTCACTGTTTCTTGTAAATTCTGACTTAATACTCATTATTAACTGTTAATAATACTGACTTTTCAAGTGTTTATAAATTACTTAAGAAAACAAAATGTACTTAACAAAATTTTCTATGGGGAAATCCTTGAGACGTGTCCTGAAGACGTCTTGTTGGCTACTTCTTCTTGGATGAAAACTAGGCGTGAAGAACTTGGAGTCGTGACACACCGGTCAAGGGTGGATGTTACGAACTAGAAGTCGTGACACGCCGGTCAAATGGTTTTATCCTGATAAATCTTCTTTTATAAATCTTCTTTTATAAGTCTTCTTCTTTTATAAGTCTTCTTTTTTTATAAGTCTTCTTCTTTTATAAGTCTTCTTCTTTTATAAGTCTTCTTCTTTTATAAGTCTTCTTCTTTTATAAGTCTTCTTCTTTTATAAGTCTTCTTCTTTTATAAGTCTTCTTCTTTTATAAGTCTTCTTCTTTTATAAATCTTCTTCTTTTATAAATCTTCTTTTATAAATCTTCTTCTTATCCTGGTAAAGGGTCGCCAGCTGTTAACCCCCCCTTTTATGGCCCTTTTTCGGTTCGGATTCGACGGGGGGTTCTGGTTACGGGTGCAAGCAACGGATATTTCTTCTGTTACTTTTCTTCTATAATTTTTCTAATTCTTTCTCTGATACTTTATAACTTATCGACTTTACTAAGTTCCTCTGACGATAGCCCAACTCGAGGGGGAAAATAAAAAGTTTCTCTTACTGTAAATTTACTTCTTAAAAATATACAGGTACTGCTCTGAATTTACAGGGGTAGAGGTTCGACCTCTTTCGACCATAGCTCAGGCCGGAATCTAAAAATATTAAGGAGGCAAGGGGCCTCCGCCCCTCCCCGCAGCGAAGCTGCTAACAAGGGGAGTCTCTTAGCAGTGACCAAGGCAGAGTCTCGTAATGAAGTGTCCTTCATTTTACAAATACATGTATAAAATATGCCTGAATGTTGGGGGATGGCAGTTGGAGGTTAAGTTTCCCCCCTTTTAAACACGATCAGGTGTTTGAAAGTTTCCAAATAAAAATATAAAAAAATAAATAAAAATAAAAACTAATCTTTTTTTTTTTTTGCCATGTCTTCATTTCTGAAGGCGATATCATTTTTGTTTGGGTTTATTACAATTATGATTGCGATTATGGATTACTTCCCATTCGCTTATGATTGTCCCTTACAGTTCGATTAAAGTACATTCTTACATTATATATAAAGTCATTACATTCAATTATAGTTTCATTGAAGTACATTACGTCGTTACCATTCTTACAGTGTTTTTATATATATATATATGGTTAGATTATATGGTTAGATTATATGGTCAGATTATATGGTCAGATTATATGGTCAGATTATATGGTCAGATTATATGGTCAGATTATATGGTTATTATATATATGGTTATTAGTACAACACAAGTACATGAGACATGACAAGATAATTTATATACAACATAATATGTTATATTACATTATATGTTATAGATTTGGATCAGAGCGAAAGATGTTGTTTATCTTAGAAACGTTCGGTTCTGCTGATTCGCGAATTTGAGCATTTAACTACTGTAAGCCTAATGAATGCCTTGTGAGGGTTGAACGCACTTAAAAAAAAAATAATAATAAAAAAAAATATATGTGGACGTATTTTACATGTACATAATCCAATAGGTTGTGTGCGTAATATAGAGACGCGTAAAATATGGACTGATAGGTTGATAGGTATCAGTAGACAATAGGTAGGAAACAACATAACTAATGATGTATAGAGAATGGTTTCTTTTTTTTTTTTATTATTATTATTATTATTATTATTAAGGAATTTACCATACATTCAATACGGAAGATGTCCAAATACTAAACACGTGATTCAGTGTTCAAGGTATGGAAAACGTGAAGAGAATTAAGTTACTTTATGACGTCATAGTTATTGAATTTGTACGTATAATACAAATCATTATTAGGAAGATTTACAAGAACGAATTAGAGACAAAAGTGGGTATTAATGACTAAGAAGTACAACTGCGGGTTCCAATCTGTTATATGCAATGTGTATGCATAATCTAGGGACGAGGGTAAGATGCAAGACAATCATAATTAATTAATAACTTCTATAACAAATAAAAATGGATACGACTAAACCATAGGTATGGTAGATCGTAGGGTTTTGACATGATCAAAAATAGGAAGCCACAAGTAAAATTATTATCCAAACTCGCGTTAAGCGATTTGGTTCTTATGTAAAAATGAATATTGATTATTCATTTCATTTTTACATATATATATATATAAATTATAGTATGTATATATATATATATACATATATTATATAGTATATATATATATATATTATATAGTATATATATATATATATATATATATATATAGTATATATATATATATATAATTATATATATATATATATAACGTAAAGAACGACGCTTTGTATAGGAGAATATTCTGCGCAAAATGAGAGTGAAAGAACGAAACAAATGAAAAAACGAGGTAACCGCCCGAGAATCGAACCCAGGATCTTCCGATTGCCGGTCAGATGTGATAACCACTACACCACAGGCCTCGCTCAATCAAATGTAATTCCTCTACATACGCGCAGAAACCAATGCCCCAAACGGGCACCTCCCGCATGCCGTACATTGTATACATTATAACTGCAAACACGCAGTATAATTAACGTAAAGAACGACGCTTTGTATAGGAGAATATTCCGCGCAAGATGAGAGCGAAAGAACGAAACAAATGAAAAAACGAGGTAACCGCCCGGGAATCGAACCCAGGATCTTCCGATTGCCGGTCAGATGTGATAACCACTACACCACAGGCCTCACTCAATCAAATGTAATTCCTCTACATACGCGCAGAAACCAATGCCCCAAACGGGCACCTCCCGCATGCCGTACATTGTATACATTATAACTGCAAACACGCAGTATAATTAACGTAAAGAACGACGCTTTGTATCGGAGAATATTCCGCGCAAGATGAGAGCGAAAGAACGAAACAAATGAAAAAACGAGGTAACCGCCCGGGAATCGAACCCAGGATCTTCCGATTGCCGGTCAGATGTGATAACCACTACACCACAGGCCTCGCTCAATCAAATGTAATTCCTCTACATACGCGCAGAAACCAATGCCCCAAACGGGCACCTCCCGCATGCCGTACATTGTATACATTATAACTGCAAACACGCAGTATAATTAACGTAAAGAACGACGCTTTGTATAGGAGAATATTCCACGCAAGATGAGAGCGAAAGAACGAAACATGAAAAAACGAGGTAACCGCCCAGGAATCGAACCCAGGATCTTCCGATTGCCGGTCAGATGTGATAACCACTACACCACAGGCCTCGCTCAATCAAATGTCGTAATTCCTCTACATACGCGCAGAAACCAATGCCCCAAACGGGCACCTCCCGCATGCCGTACATTGTATACATTATAACTGCAAACACGCAGTATAATTAACGTAAAGAACGACGCTTTGTATAGGAGAATATTCCGCGCAAGATAGTGTGTATATATATATATATATATACAGGGTGGGCGGAAAGTAGCTCCCTATTTTGGATTGGTAAAAAAATACGTATATTATCCATTTATTTCAGAAGAAATAATATGAAAAGGTAGGCATACATGGTAGGTTTTCTCTAAAATTCAATGTGGGCTCCAACTCTTTCCACCAGCTTCTGGAGCCGCCCAGGAATGGCGTCCACTGACTTTAGCAGGAACTCCAGCGGGATGGGGACATGACTTCCCGAATTCGGTCCTCCAGTTCTTCCAATGTCCTCGGTTTGGTGCGGTAGACTTCTTCCTTTACCCACCCCCAAAGAAAGAAGTCGCACGGTTACCGCTGAAAAACGGCAGAATCGGTTCAGTGTAACGGTTGGTGTGGTATGACCTCAGATCAGGTTGTGGGCCCGTTCCTTCTGCGCAACACCATGAATGCTGAGCGGTACTTTGCTATGTTGCGAAACGAGGTCTGGCCGGTTGTCAGCACATGGGAGAACATCGACGATCTGATATTTATGCAAGATGGCGCCCCTCCGCACTTCGCTCTTGTTGTCCGTGAGTGGCTGGATGCCCACTTCCCTGGCGTTGGATGGGTCGTCGTTGTCCACATCAATGGCCAGCCAGGAGCCCCGACTTGACACCGTGCGACTTCTTTCTTTGGGGGTGGGTAAAGGAAGAAGTCTACCGCACCAAACCGAGGACATTGGAAGAACTGGAGGACCGAATTCGGGAAGTCATGTCATCCATCCCGCCGGAGTTCCTGCTAAAGTCAGTGGACGCCATTCCTGGGCGGCTCCAGAAGCTGGTGGAAAGAGTTGGATCCCACATTGAATTTTAGAGAAAACCTACCATGTATGCCTACCTTTTCATATTATTTCTTCTGAAATAAATGGATAATATATTTTTTTTACCAATCCAAAATAGGGAGCTACTTTCCGCCCACCCTGTATATATATATATATATATTGTATATATATATGTAGTATATATATATATATATATATGTAGTATATTTATATATATATATATATATATATAATATATATATATATATATATATATAGTGTGTATATATATATTAGGGTGGCCCTCATTTTTCAACTTTTGAAATTACTTGCTCCGAACCCCTAATATTCTTCCAATATATAAAAAAGTGCTCTCTGCAAAATTTCAGCTCAATTGGGCTATATTAAGTTGGCCCCCAAAGGCCCTAAAGTTTCAAAATTCACCGATAATTGGTATTTCTAATATAAAACCTTTATAATTCATTTGCAAACTTTGTTTGGGAAAATAATCACAAAGCATAATCGAAAGTGAATTTTATTTACAACAAATAATTACGCCGCTTATATAGGCCGCAGGCGCAGAACTTTCTAGAACCTTCCAGAAGCATTTTTTTTCGAATAAAACACTGTAAAGAAGATAAAAACGGTTTTATATGAAAAAATATCAATATTGTTAAAATCTGAAACTTTAGGGCCTTTGGGGGCCATCTTAATATTGTCTGATTGAGCTGAAATTTTACACAGAGCATTTTTACATGGATTAGAACAACTTTGGAGGTTGGGAGATGAAAAATATTTCATTTCAGAAAATCACATACAACTAAGGGCCACCCTAATATATATATATATAAATATATATATATATAAGCACACCGGACAAAAAATTAGTCACCCCTAATAGCACCGATAGTAGGAAGTTCAAGGTCACACAGAGGGCGCTGATGTAGCATTGGTAAGTGACAAGTAGCGGTGACGTAGCACACAGGATCAGATCTGTTTCGTGAGGTGGTGAAGAACAAAGTGTGTGTTGGATATAGTCTGCAAAATGGGTCGTGAGGCAGACGTTACTCAGTGGCAAAAAGGAGCCAGCGTGTTTGGCAGAGCCCACGGACACAAAATGTCTGAAGTAGCCCAATTTGTTGGTGTGTCAACGCGTACTGTCCAGCGAGTTTACAAAGAGTGGTGTAGTTCGCAATCAACTGAAAATCGACGGCGTAACTGTGGCCGGAAAACAATTCTCGACAATAGGGGCCGCCGCCATGTTTCTCGTCTAGTAACTGCAAATCGTTTTCAAACCAGAGAACAATTGCTCCAAGAAACCAATGAGGTTCTCCAGCGACCAATTTCCGAACGGACATTGCGACGAGAACTGCATGCGATGGACATCTGGAGCAGGGTACCACGGAAGAGGCCGTTGTTAACAGCAAGTCACAAATTGGCACGTTATAAATGGGCTCAGAGGCACAAAAACTGGACTGCGGCAGATTGGAAACGTGTAATTTGGTCCGATGAGTCCCGTTTTTGTTTGTTCTCCAATGATGGGAGGCGACGAGTACATCGCAGGTCCAATGAAGCCTTTAATCCTGAATGCGTCGAAGGTGTTGTTCAGGCTGGAAACAGAAAGTGAAGCGCAGGACTCTGGCGGAACTTCGGGACCGGCTGATGAACGAGTGGCAGCAAATCGATGTTCAGTACATGCACAACCTCGTAGAGTCTCTGCCTCGCCGGATTCGTGCGGTTATCAAGGCCAGAGGCGCCGTCACACGTTATTAGGTACATTCTGAGAGGGGTGACTAATTTTTTGTCTGGTGTGCTTATATATATATATGTATATATGTATATACAGGTATATATATGTATGTATATATGTATATATATATATATATATATATATATTATATGTATATGTATATATATACATATATATATATGTGTGTATATATACGTATATAGGGTCATTCTCTGTCAGATCAACCAAAAAAAATTGAAATTAACACCCTCTTCTCTCATATTTTGCTGAAATTTGGTTTATAGGGAGTTGTGAGCCCTGAATCCATTTCTGAAATTATAAGGTCAATCCGACCAACGGTTCAAGAGATATGACCTCGGGCAATTTGAGGTCACTCGCGAGGTTACTAACATTTGGCGAGCCATAACTTGGGTAATAATTGTCATAATTATATAAAATTATATATATTTAGAATCAGAAAACGACAAGGAATCCAAATATGCAAGTTTTAGAACTCTAGGTTGAAAATAAAAAAGTTACACTGTAACCAAAATTGAGGTCACGATTTGACCTCTGGGGTATCAAATGAGAATTTTTTTTAAAATGTAAAAAATGAAGGCATAGGCATTGGCTATTAGAATCAGCAAAAAAAAGTTTGTTTATGTTAGTATTTTTCATGTAACTAACATATAAGTGAACACCATATTCATAAGTTGTGCGTCAATTCTACCTATTTTTTCACACAAGCTCATAATTTGACCTATAGAAATTAAAATTACATTTTTTATAGATATAAAAAACAAAGTCAGAGTTCTTGACTAATAGAAACAATCATAAAAAGTTTGTTTATGTTGGTACTTTTCATGTAACTAACTTATAAGTGAACACCATATTTATAAATTGCTTGTCATTTCAAGGAATTTTTATATCTTCGCTATCAATTGACCTCAAGCTCCAAGAATTTAATAAAAATTGTATTTCACTGCTAATCTACACTGGCAATAATAGTTATAATAGTGAAAGGGGAAGACTAAGCTCACATGTAGCCTAAACAAACCTGTTGAAACATGTTGCTACTTGTCTAAGTGCAGAATGAACACAGATAGTTGCAAAATTCCTTGTCTACAGGTTAGTACAGTTCCAGCCAGCACTGTGGGTGGCTGGTGGGTATGGTGTTTTAATGAGCCTCAGAGACTATCAAGGCCTAAAATATTAAGTGTGTATAGCTATATATTTTCTAAAAAATATATATTACCTAATTGTAAATCCTATATCTTTACAGATCAAAATACAATGGTTCACCACTTGAAATACTGCCAGGACCCTATTCAAAAACACAAGAAACGCATAACAATCAATCTTAGAAAAGTGACTGATGTACTTGTTGAAAAATGTGCTGGAAGAGTGAAAAAAGACTCATTGTTGTGTGTGAACTGCTGGACACTGATAATGAAAAACCCCACTATACTTAGTACCACTGAAAACAACGAGTCTGAGCAGGATTCAAATGAATCATCTACTATCAGTGGCTTGAGTAACATCTCTTCAATTCAAGATCTGGACAATGACAGTGATTGCTTGATAAAGGAAAATCCTTCAACTTCAGTTGAACCAGTTCTAGCATTTCTGGACCAAACACCAGTTAAAAAAGTAAGTAATAAATTAATATAATAACTTATACTTTACTACAAGGTCTGTTTGATCTACTATATAGCCAATTATATAGCATTTAAGGTACTATAATTAATATTTAATTACTAATATTCAGGTGTGTGAAACCTTTTTTTCTGTTCTTTTCAGAAGGGCTGTCATTAAGCCAGAAAAAGCGCAAGGCTCGTGGTAAGCTATCATCTGCTCAGAAACACTGAAGGAGAGGCTAGAACTCAGTTATGGTGTTCAAATTACCGAGGAGGTAGTGATACTTCAAAACCTGAAACTAAATCTGAAAAACATCTAGACAAATTAATGAATGAATTGAAACAGTCATTCCTGGAGAGCAAATGTCACCATCACAAACTACAAATATTGACACACTCACCATACACAATTGAAAAAACAGCTAGTTTCTTTCAAACTACAACATACATGGTGAAAGAAGCCGTTCACTTAAATCAGAACATGGAATCCTTCCGAAGATTCCACTAATGAGCAAAGGAAAAGTGATATCTGAAGAACACAAAGATATAGTTAGAAGATTCTATGAGTCAGAAGAGGTTAGTCGTATGTGTCCTGGCCAAAAGGATTGCGTGAAAGTTATCAGTGCTGAAGGTGCAATGAAGGTGCAAAAACGATTGGTCCTCGGGAATTTAAGAGAGATGTTTGAACTATATAAAAATGATGAAAAGAATCCCAAAATAGGATTTTTCCACATTGCAAAATTACGGCCATCATATTGTGTGCTTGCCGGTAGTGGTGGGACTCATTCTGTCTGTGTCTGCACATACCATCAAAATCCAAAATTGCAGCTGGCTGCATTGGGAGAAAGAGGTCTTTCATACAAGGATCTTATGGATTACAGTGTCTGCAGTACAGAAAGAGAGACTTGCATGATGCAACTTTGCAATGATTGCCCAAGAGAAGAGGGTGTCCTGGATTTTCTTGAGTTACTTGACAGTGTGAAATCAGCTCCAAATGAAATATCTTACAAGCAATGGGTGACTGTTGACTGTTGTACAATGGTTGATAAGGTGGAGCCACTTCATGAATACTTATCATCCCTAAGCATGAAAATATCCCGCATGGTTCGTCATCACTTTGTTGCTCAGCAACAATCACAGTACTTCAAGCAGTTGAAAGAAACACTACCGCCTCTGAGCGAGGTAGTTATAGTAGGTGATTTCTCTGAGAATTATTCTTTCATTGTCCAGGATGCTGCCCAAGGGTTTCACTGGGACAATTCATAGTGTACAGTTCACCCTTTTGTCATCTATTATAGATCATCTGCAGACCAGGAACTTAGCCATTTTAGTGTCTGTTTCTTATCTGCATCACTAAAACACAACACTATAATGGTTTACTCATTCATATTGAAGCTTATGACATATGTTAAATTCAGATGCCCACAATTGAAGAAGGTGCACTATTTCTCAGATGGATGTGCTGGCCAATATAAGAACAGATACAACTTCACAAATCTCTGTTACATGAAGAGGATTTTGGTCTGTCTTGTGAATGGCACTTCTTTGCTACATCCCATGGCAAAAATGCATGTGATGGGATTGGAGGAACAGTGAAAAGAGCTACTGCTCGTGCCAGTTTGCAGAGAACTACAGAGAGGCAAATTCTTACACCAGAACACATGTTTCAGTTTTGTGAAGAAAACTTGAGCAAGAAGATAAATTTTTTCTTTGTAACTACAGCTGTTTGAAAGATGCAGAAGAATGGTTGGAACATCGATTCAAGGATAGTAGGGCTATTCCTGGAACTCAGAAATATCATAGATTTGTTCCCCTAAACAAGGAAGAACTGATGGGTGTATCCCATTTCAAGTGGCAGTGGAGAAAAGAAAAGAATAAGGAAAAGTCATTTTACTAATGAAGCTGCAATGCTTGTAACCTAAAATGTGTCAAACCAGGAGAGTATGTTGGCTGCATTTATGACATGCAAGTTTGGTATGGAATTGTGGAGGAATATTGTGAGAGTTTGATGATTTCACTGTGAACTTTCTACATCCCTCTGGGTCATCAGGATCAAGTGCATATTATTATCCATCAAACAAGGATTCATGTGCAGTGCCAGGACATCATATATTAACTGTAATGAGTTGTCCTACCCTAAGAGGAGGCAGCAGAATTCAATACATTTTTCCACAAAAAGAAATTGATGAGAGCATCGAGCATGCAAAAATTGTATTAGGCTAGCACATGAATCCTCTAAGTAGGTCTTCCCCTTTCACTATTATAACTATTATTGCCAGTGTAGATTAGCAGTGAAATACAATTTTACATTTTTTGCCTTTGTTTTTATATCTATAAAAAAATGTAATTTTAATTTCTATAGGTCAAATTATGAGCTTAAGTGTGAAAAAATAGGTAGAATTGACGCACAACTTATGAATATGTTCACTTATATGTTAGTTACATGAAAAATACTAACATAAACAAACTTTCTTTTTGCTGATTTAATAGCCAATGCCTATGCCTTCATTTTTACATTTAAAAAAAAAATTCTCATTTGATACCCCAGAGGTCAAATCGTGACCTCAAATTTTGGTTACAGTGTAACTTTTTTATTTTCAACCTAGAGTTCTAAAACTTGCATATTTGGATTCCTTGTCGTTTTCTGATTCTAAATATATATACTTTTATATAATTGTGACCATTATTACCAAGTTATGGGTCGCCAAATGTTAGTGACCCGCAAGTGACCTCAATTTCCCGAGGTCATATCTCTTGAACCGTTGGTCGGATTGACCTTATAATTTCAGAAATGGATTCAGGGCCCACAAACTCCCTATAAACCAAATTTCAGCAAAATCTGAGAGATGAGGGTGTTAGGCACTGGTTGATCGACAGAGAATGACCCTATATTATATGTGTATATATGTATATATATATGTGTGTGTATATATATATATATATATATATATATGTATATATAATTATATATGGTTATATATGTATATATGTATATGTTAAACACAGACCGTGCATGGAACAAGGAACTCTTCTGGAAAAATTAGGCTGCTTTAAACCCTAGATCCATGTCCCAAAGCTGGATCCTGTCTGCTTTGCAGATAGCTGGTAGGGAAGCTATATTTATGGATCTCTTTGCGAGAGGACCCGTTGCCCACGTCGGCTAACATCATGAAAAAAAAAACTATGGTATTTTCATTACCATTACTTATTCGGACTATAGTGGATTTAATTTCCCAGAGAAGAGTTCCTTGTTCCATGCACGGTCTGTGTTTAACATATAATTTTCTCAGGGAACCATTCTGAGTTTGTGTATATTAACGGACGTGTTACGTGCCTTGAAAAGTGGACGCTCAATGTCCGGTTGAGGTTTAAGTTTTGGTTTTTTTGGCTAAAAAATACAATAGTTACCCTTTTTCTTTGATTTATTCAACCCGACGTGAATGCAACGAGTCTTTTACTTATATAGAGGTTCGAATGTAGGGGGTCTAGGCTTGCTTTAAACCCTAGATCCATGCCCAAAGCTGGATCCTGTCTGCTTTGCAGATAGCTGGTGAGGGAAGCTATATTTATGGATCTCTTTGCGGGAGACCCGTTGCCCACGTCGGCTAACATCATGAAAAAGAAAAACTATGGTATTTGTCATT